>JAWHQI010002870.1:0-22547 GCA_033032865.1 Dactylorhiza incarnata | reverse complement strand
CGGCAATCGCCACATAATCTCAATAGTGAGATTACTTATAGTAAAATTATTATTCGAAATATATTAACTCCACAATTATGGGGTTTGCACCCAAAATAGGGAGCGCCCAAATTCAATCGCGCGACAAGACCAGAATGGCCAATGTTACGTACTGGAATATGTCGATGCGTTTTTTAATGTTTTCTATTATGACAATTCAAATAGGAAACATTCATGGTTCATTAAAATTGCCCTGAAATTCTAAAGAAGGAAATTCCTTCGTGGTTCTTCAACTGGTGGAAAAAATTTGGTGCCACCACTACAATTCTTCCAACACAATTGTTAAATCTTTTCCCCAAATGGGTCGACACAGCAGCAATCTGCCAGAAATCTGAAGTATTCACGAGGAAACATCTTTTTATTCTTCGTAACCCATGAGATTCCACATATATTCAAATGGGATCTTTAAGGCGCGATTTCAATACAGAATCACAGCCAGTCCTCATCCGCCATATATGGTTTAATGTTGGAATCGAATTTCCGAGGAAGATAATTATTGATGTGCAAACTGCCATCAAAGAGGAAGCATCAAATGCTCGCCAAAATTACCGGCTTGCACTACTCTTAAGCATTCAAAGATTCCTTATTAAACGGAATCCCCAAATACGGCTAACGAAATCAAGATGAATGTATGGAATATATGCAAGCCCAATTCGCAGATGTCTTCACAGATAATTTTGATTTTGTCATATTTCCCAAGAATGATGTATCCATGGCGGGATCAGACGCCTCATCCGCTGGAATCCAGTCAGACGATGAAACGACACAGGGTCCTCAATACTCTGTAGTTCCAGCCACGAGAGAATCAACGAAGAAATATTTCTCCATAATTTCTCCATGGACCCCAGGACGACAATGCGCCAGCAAGACAGCAATAATATTTGCTTTAATCATGAAGGAATCTTTTCTTTTTCTAAAGCAATAATATTTGCTTTAATAATGTATGTACTTTTTAACGGCATCTTTCTTTTTCTTTTTTATGGAATCTTTTCTTTTTTTGCTGGCAAGCTTATCGGAAGGCCCTCGCCCAGCCTATAAATAAGGCCCTTCGGCCATTGTAATGGGTATCAATGTTTTGAGTTGTACATCAGTTCAAGTAATAAAATCCTTTCTAGTCGTCTTGTTTTGACTCTCAAGTTAATCCTTCGCCTGCTGCCTCCAACGCTCCTTATCTTGACCGCCATGACATCCCACTAATGGATGCTCCATGGAATTACAGGAGAAATACTTGGAGCATAATATGTTCCCAATCAAGAGCAAATCTCGCTCTTTATATGAGGCAATCCTCATTGCGCTGGAATCCGCGGAAATTGAACATCATCGCAATCGCCACATAATCTCAATAGTGAGATTACTTATAGTAAATTATTATTCGAAATGGATTAACTTGAGAGTCAAAACAAGACGACGAAAGGTTTTATTACTTGAACTGATGTACAACTCAAACATTGATACACATTACAATGGCCGAATGGCCTTATTATAGGCTGGGCGAGGGCCTTCCGATAAGCTTGCCAGCAAAAAAAGAAAAGATTCCATAAAAAAGAAAAGGAAAGATGCCGTTAAAAATACATACATTATTAAAGCAAATATTATTGCTTTAGAAAAAGAAAAGATTCCTTCATGTTAAAGCAATATATTGCTGTCTTGCTGGCGCATTGTCGTCCTGGGTCCATTGGAGAAATATGGAGAAATTATTTCTTCGTTGATTCTCTCGTGGCTGGAACTACAGAGTATTGAGGACCCTGTGTCGTTTCATCGTCTGACTGGATTCCAGCGGATGAGGCGTCTGATCCCGCCATGGATACATCATTCTTGGAAATATGACAAAATCAAAATTATCTGTGAAGACATCTGCGAATTGGGCTTGCATATATTCCATACATTTCATCTTGATTTCGTTAGCCGTAATTTGGGATTCCGTTTAATTAAGGAATCTTTGAATTGCTTTAAGAGTAGTGGCAGCCGGTAATTTTGGCGAGCATTTTGCTGCTTCCTCTTTGATGGCAGTTTGCACATCAATAATTTTATCTTCCTCGGAAATTCGATTCCACCATTTAACCATTATTGGCGGATGAGGACTGGCTGTGATTCTGTATTGAAATCGGCCTTAAGATCCCATTTGAATATATGTGGAATCTCATTGGTTACGAAGAATAAAAAGATGTTTCCTCGGTGAATACTTCAGATTTCTGGCAGATTGCTGCTGTGTCGACCCATTTGGGGAAAAGATTTAACAATTGTGTTGGAAGAATTGTAGTGGTGGCACCAAATTTTTGCCACCAGTTGAAGAACCACGAAGGAATTTCCTTCTTTAGAATTTCAGGGCAGATTTTAATGAACCATGAATGTTTCCTATTTGAATTGTCATAATAGAAAACATTATAAACGCATCGACATATTCCCAGTACGTAACATTGGCCGTTCTGGTCTTGTCGCGCGATTGAATTTGGCGCTCCCTATTTGGGTGCAAACCCCATAATTGTGGAGTTAATATATTCGAATAATAATTTTACTATAAGTAATCTCACTATTGAGATTATGTGGCGATTGCCGATGATGTTCAATTTCCGCGGATTCCAGCGCAATGAGGATTGCCTCATATAAAGAGCGAGATTTGCTCTTGATTGGGAACATATTATGCTCCAAGTATTTCTCCTGTAATTTCCATGGAGCATCCATTAGTGGGATGTCATGGCGGTCAAGATAAAGGACTGTTTCCTTGATAGTCTTGATTGTATAGACCGATTCAATTGTAGTTGCATCCTTGTAGGTCATTGGACCATCTTTGTTGGTCATTGGACCAGTTGCATTTGAAGATGATGATTCGCCAATTTGGCGTGATGATTGCGCATGGGAAGAGAATTGTCTTTCGCGCTGGAATTTTGTCCAGTCTTGTCTTGGATTGTTTTCGCATGGTATTTCCCATGCATGTGATCCTCTGATCTACTCATGCTGCAAAAATTCACGTGTCAGAAAATCAGGAAGGCTATTATTCTGTCCTTTAATATATTCGATATCAAAATCAAAGATTGCTAATTCGGCCTGCCAGCGAGCAAAGATTTTTCGAGGCTAAATGTTTTATATCTTTTTCTAAAATATATTTGGCAGAACTACAATCAATTCGTAGTAAAAATTTTTGATTTAATAAATCATCTTGAAATTTATGAATACATTTGATAATAAAGCATTTCTTTCTTAATGGTTGAGTATTGCTCTGAGTGGTATTCCACTTTCCTGAGTAGTAACGAACTAAGACTTCTTTGTTCGTTTCAGGGTTACGCTGTTTTAAGATACCGCCAAAACCAATATTACTGGCGTCGGTCTCAACTATTTTAGACCAATTTGCATTAACAAGATGTAAACAAGGTAATTGGCGTACCTTACTCTTGATGCGGCAGACAGCGGCCGTATGTTGATCTGTCCATGGTGGGGCTCTTTTTGGAGTCTTGCGTACAATAGTTTAGTATCGCTCGCAAGATTGTGATAAAAATCAGCGACATAATTTAATGCACCAAGAAAGCGTTGTAATTGTTTGGTGTCGGTAATTACATCGGGAAATTAGAAGCAAATTCAATGCTTCGTTGAATAGGTGTGATCGTATTATTGACGATTGTATGTCCCAAAAAGCGTATTTCGGTTTGGAACAATTTAATTTTAGGTGCTGATACCACCAGACCATTTTTGGTGACTAAATGTTGAAACACACGGAGGTGTTTGAAATGTTCGTCAATTGTAGAGGAAAAGATTAAGATATCATCGATATAGGAGAGGATAAATTCGGAATAAGGTATGAAGATATCATTCATAATATGCTGAAATTCTGAAGGGGCATTTTTGAGACCAAGGGCAGAACATTCCACTCATAATGGCCAAAAGGGACGGCAAAGGCTGTTTTATAACGATCAGGTTCGGCGATTTGAATTTGCCAATAGCCAGATTTAAGATCAAATTTGGAAAAAATATTTGCTGTGACGGTACGATTTAATAGATCGCGTTTATTAGGAATGGGATAGCGAATCCATTTAAGGACTTTATTTAAAGGTTTATAATAATGACTAAACGAGGAACTCCGCGTTCTTTCTCGGCATTATTCATTACGTAAAATGCCGTACAACTCCATGGGGAGTAGGATGGGCGAATGAGTCCCTTTTGTAGAAGATCTTGGATTTCCTGTTTACAGGTTTCTAAATAATGTTGATTCATTTGACAGGGTCGTGCCCTAGTCGGAATATGTGTTTCGGAAAACCCATCTTCATAGGGTAGGTAAACAATATGTTGTTTACGATCCCAGAAGGCATTGGGGAGATTACTACAATTATGTAGTTTGAGATTAGTTTCAAATTGTTGAATTTTTTCTCGAATCGCAACTTGTTTAAGTTGTTCCGAAATTTGCAAATGTGAGATTTCGGCTTGTAAAAAGTTGATGTGATTTTCTTTGAGATTGATCTCTTTTATTTGATTTAAAATTTTAATCAGTGGATCGGATATAAATTCAAAACAGATTGTTTTGTTTTATAGGTAGAAGTAATTCCTTTTTTATTAATTTCTTGAATGGGCATAAGTCGTTCAAGAAACGGTGTACCCAAAATTAGGTGTTGTGAAATTTCGTTTACCACTATTAGATGTAAAGGAATAACAATATCCTCTTTACAAATATGTGCATCCGTAATTTTATACGGGGTTGTTAATGCGCGATTATTTGCTGCGTTAAGGGTTTGTGTCGTTCGTTCACAATATTTTATTGGAACGATTCCTGCTTTAACGCAATTCAAATCTGCGCCACTGTCAACCAGAGCTATGAGGTTGTGGATGTAATGCCCATTATTAATGAGCAGATTAACTCGAATGTACCATTTCTGGGTAATAACCAAATCAATTTTGGATAAGTGTGTTTGCTCCTCTCGGACCTCGGTGGGTTCGGGACGTGCTGAAGACAACTCGGGGCGTCCCTCTTCAGGAAGCAAAAGTGTCTGCGTGAGTTGTTCTAAATTGCCAAGACGTAGTTGCGTCATGGAGTCTTGTTGTTTAAGACTTTTAATTTCGTCTTTAATAATTTTAATTTCGTGCCGCAAGTCCGTAATGGATGCTGGCTTGTCCTCTTGTGTTGAATATCGGCGTAGTATTTCGCTCATATTATAAGATTCGTCCGATCGGGATGATGGACGAGTATGGAGAATTCCTTGTGTGGGCTCAGATAGAAATTCTACGAGTTTAGAACGTAGAGCTGGTTCCATTGGAACTTGCATCATCGTTTGCATGATCGCTTTGCGATCTGCTGTTGAAAGAACATTAATTGATAAGCCATTCATGGCTATAATTGCTTTGTAATAAGCAGTGTCGTGTTGTGTACATGTCGGACAATCACAGTTACTGCCACATTCCTCATTGGAAGTGATAGACTGTTCATCATCGGAGATTGCAGATGACTGGTCTTCGTCGGAAGTGAGAAGTATTTTGTACAAGGTTCTTTTAAGACCTTCATCTTCGATTTCGTCTATTTTTTCTTAGTATAACATCGGCTGGCATAATGACCAACCTTGCCACATTTATAGCATCTTGTCTCTTTGTGAGACGCTTTACGCTTGCGTGAGAACTCATGGTCTCTTTTATGACGATATTTATTTGCTTCGTCATCGTGAAGATATTTTTTCTTCTTTTTACGCTGTGTGAGTGATAATCTCGTGCATACGTTTTGGTTGCTTTACGCATTTTTTCTTGTTCTGGTATTTTAGGAACATTGACAGCAAATTGGCGACAAAATTCGCCCAATTGCTTACGCTCTGTTAAGCGTTGTGATTTTAATTGATGTTTTAATTTTAAATCATTACAGAGAGCTAAGCCCTCTTTGACACATGTGTTAATTAGTGTGCCATACGTATATTGTTCGTATGGGATAGAACCATTGTTTTGGTTCCGTAAGGTTTGTCGAACACGTTCGGCAAACAATTTGGTAATCCATCAATAAATTTGGATTTCCAATGAGCCTGTTCAGGATCATTGAGGAAAAATACACGATTTAGGAAGGTATCTTTATACCATCGAAAATGTGTAAGAGTAGGACATCTTAGATTCTGGAGCAGGGTTCGTGTTCGTTCGCCCTGATCACTAATGCCCCCGGTGAAATGCTGGATAATGGTCAGAATTAAGGTATAAAGAGCGTCTGACCGTTCAGCAGTATTTTCTATTTTAATAGCGGTAAGAATTTCCGCTTTTCGTTGGTCAGTGAGATAATTATCCCACCATCCTCGTAAGATTCCGGTGAATCCATTGGTGATGAAAGTGGTAATCTGCTGGTCAGAATTGCCACTAGCGCGTGCGACATTGGCATACATGATCATGCGATGCATTTGATCATGAATCTGTTTATCAGATAAGCCATCGATATTCCATTCATAAATTGAGCCACTACTATAATTATTTTGAACGATCGAGTCGTTCTCTTCATAAAGAAGGTCGACTGGCGATGGTCGTTTATAGTAGTATTTGAGGAGATTGGGTTCCTCATATTTGACCGCATTTACCTGAGTTGGTGGCTGGATGTCGGCAAATGCTTGTTCTATTTTAATAGGATCTAGTGATTCATCCTCAGAAGATGATGGTTCACTAGGTGTAGTGCTTGTAGGTGCTCCTCTGGGAGAAGGCACTGGTGGTGGAGGAGATTGCCCCTTTCGTCGGGCTAGCATATTTAGTTTATTCCGTCGAAATTGTTCAATGAGATCTTTGAGATCTTCTTTAGTAACTTCATTAGGAGATTTTAATTTATAACCCGAAACTTCGATTGGGGGTTTAATTGCAATATGTTTGTATTGTGGGGTAGTAGTGACCGGCGTAGGTATTATCGTTTGTTTAAGCGTATCTAATTTGGCGCTTAAATCTTGAATAGCTGTTTCGATGCGAATTAATTGTTGACCGATGATGCCAACGACAAGATTTGTATAATTGTTTTGAGCGATTATTTTTGTAATTCGCGAATTGTCTGATCTTCAGTTTGAATTCGCTTGATGAGGCCGATGCTTCTATCAAATCTGTTGGGTTGCCGAGTCGTAACCCTTCAGATGGTGGATATAACGCGGTAATTTTGGTTCCGCGAATAGTTGTCCACTCTTTAAATTGATCTTCAAGTAAATTTACTTGTTGTATCTCTGTATTAATAGAAAATTCTAAAACCATTCATGAAAGAATTTGATTTGTTGTGTTTTATTAAATCATCGTACCAATCATATTTATGAATCATACGATGTATTAATTCGGGATATTTCGCAAGATACCATTCCTGAAAATCAGAAAATTTTCTATATAAAATCTCGATTAAAGATTTTTAAAAGATGAGGGTTATCGTCTAAATTCATTTAAAGATGAAAAGACATTTCCGACATCGTCGGATCATCATCTAAATGTGATGAGGAGGTTTTTGGCTTATAAATGGGGTGTGGAATTGTATTTGTGATTTTCACCGCATGAACTTCTGTTTGATCATGTTGTTCAGATGAATTGATGGTATCCGATAATTGATCGGACATTCTTTGTGAACCCGACATAGTTCTATCGGATATTCTGCGGGAACCCGACATAGAGAGTCGAGCTGTGATTTGTGGCGTGAAGCGTACTTCAACGTCACCATTTGGTGCCTGGATAATCTGATCAATGTCAGTATCCATAATTATTTGCGGAGGTACTGCTGTGGTTAAGATCCATTCTGAGGAAATTGGATTTCATCCCAATTGATGATACGATTAGTAGCTACTTTAGATGTAAGGAGATTGGTTTCGACTAAAGTAGTCTTTCCTGGTTTTGTTAGATGTTTAGCCCGAGGGGCTAACGTATTAAGGACCTTAAAATGAACACGATAGATTATTGCTATCGTTTCAGATCCAGGAAGAAAATTATAACCAAAGTTTTGAGATTTAATGTTATTGCGTCTAACAGATTAATATCTGTAAGTGATAGACTTAAATTTGGATAGACATTAAAATAGACTGGGCCATGACAGAGACTAGTCTGCATAACACCCATGAGGGATTTTGCCCAATCTAAACAGCGCCCATCTCGAAGAGAGGTGAGGAGTGAAGCATTCAAGCCTTGAAGTGTTAAAGGTTTTAATGCTATTTGTATTAATCCAATATGAAGGAAATTATATTTTTCCTTATATGGTTCGGTATCTTCTTCAGATATATTTAATTGTTTGTTCGTTATTATTAACTTGCATTGTGCGCTCCATACTTTGATGGCGATTGAAGATCGGAAATCAAATGTTCCGATCTGGTATATCTCTTTTGGTTGAACTCTCGGAATTGTCCATTTGTTCATGCTTCGAGTTCAGTGGGGAACTCGTAGAGATTTGCGTTTTTTAACGCTTGTTTACCCGTATTACGGGTAGATTTATTATGGCCGATACGATGGGTGAGTTGTTGGCTCATCGAAGTAGATTCTTCCTTACTAATGTTCATAACTGTAGATTATTAGCGGTGTTAGAGTGTGCATGATGATAGTTTTCTTCGTAATTTGCCGATAGTAAAAGGTTGCACGGCGTCAACGATTTACGACGAAGAGCAGACCTCTCCGGGTCTAAATGTCTACGCGACTTGGATGCCGTCCCACAACACATACGACACATCGAGAAAGTACAAGAAAACCAGCAGTTAGCATACTAAAGCATCATAATAAACTACAGAGAAACTTAGTAAGAAAGAATGTACCTATTCACGATCCTAGGAACCTGTGGGTTATGGGCCATACGTATATTGTTCGTATGGGATAGACCATTGTTTTGGTTCCGTAGGTTTGTCGAACACGTTCGGCAAACAAATTTGGTAATCCATCAATAAATTTGGATTTCCAATGAGCCTGTTCAGGATCATTGAGGAAAAATACACGATTAGGAAGGTATCTTTATACCATCGAAAATGTGTAGAGTAGGACATCTTAGATTCTGGAGCAGGGTTTCGTGTTCGTTCGCCCTGATCACTATGCCCCCGGTGAAATGCTGGATAATGGTCAGAATTAAAGTATAAAGAGCGTCTGACCGTTCAGCAGTATTTTTCTATTTTAATAGCGGTAAGAATTTCCGCTTTTCGTTGGTCAGTGAGATAATTATCCCACCATCCTCGTAAGATTCCGGTGAATCCATTGGTGATGAAAGTGGTAATCTGCTGGTCAGAATTGCCACTAGCGCGTGCGACATTGGCATACATGATCATGCGATGCATTTGATCATGAATCTGTTTATCAGATAAGCATCGTATTCCATTCATAAATTGAGCCACTACTATATTATTTGAACGATCGAGTCGTTCTCTTCATAAAGAAGGTCGACTGGCGATGGTCGTTTATAGTAGTATTTGAGGAGATTGGGTTCCTCATATTTGACCGCATTTACCTGAGTTGGTGCTGGATGTCGGCAAAGCTTGTTCTATTTTAATAGGATCTAGTGATTCATCCTCAGAAGATGATGGTTCACTAGGTGTAGTGCTTGTAGGTGCTCCTCTGGGAGAAGGAACTGGTGGTGGAGGGATTGCCCCTTTCGTCGGCTAGCATATTTAGTTTATTCCGTCGAAATTGTTCAATGAGATCTTGAGATCTTCTTTAGTACTTCATTAGGAGATTTTAATTTATAACCCGAAACTTCGATTGGGGTTTAATTGCAATATGTTTGTATTGTGGGGTAGTAGTGACCGGCGTAGGTATTATCGTTTGTTTAAGCGTATCTAATTTGGCGCTTAATCTTGAATAGCTGTTTCGATGCGAATTAATTGTTGACCGATGATGCCAACGACAAGATTTGTATAATTGTTTTGAGCGATTAATTTTTGTAATTCGCGAATTGTCTGATCTTCAGTTTGAATTCGCTTGATGAGGCCGATGCTTCTATCAAATCTGTTGGTTTGCCGAGTCGTAACCCTTCAGATGGTGGATATAACGCGGTATTTTGGTTCCGCGAATAGGTTGTCCACTCTTTAATAAATTGATCTTCAAGTAAATTTACTTGTTGTATCTCTGTATTAATAGAAAATTCTAAAACCATTCATGAAAGAATTTGATTTGTTGTGTTTTATTAAAATCATCGTACCAATCATATTTATGAATCATACGATGTATTAATTCGGGATATTTCGCAAGATACCATTCCTGAAAATCAGGAAATTTTCTATATAAAATCTCGATTAAAGATTTTAAAAGATGAGGGTTATGTCTAATTCATTTAAAGATGAAAAGACATTTCCGACATCGTCGGATCATCATCTAAATTGTGAGGAGGTTTTTGGCTTATAAATGGGTGTGAATTGTATTTGTGATTTCACCGCATGAACTTCTGTTTGATCATGTTGTTCAGATGAATTGATGGTATCCGATAATTGATCGGACATTCTTTGTGAACCGACATAGTTCTATCGGATATTCTGCTGGGAACCCGACATAGAGAGTCGAGCTGTGATTTGTGGCGTGAAGCGTACTTCAACGTCACCATTTGGTGCCTGGATAATCTGATCAATGTCAGTATCCATAATTATTTGCGGAGGTACTGCTGTGGTTAAGATCCATTCTTGAGGAAATTGATTTCATCCCAATTGATGATACGATTAGTAGCTATTTAGATGTAAGGAGATTGGTTTCGACTAAAGTAGTCTTTCCTGGTTTTGTTAGATGTTTAGCCCGAGGGGCTACGTATTAAGGACCTTAAAATGACACGATAGATTATTGCTATCGTTTCAGATCCAGGAAGAATTATAACCAAAAGTTTTGAGATTTAATGTTATTGCGTCTAACGATTAATATCTGTAAGTGATAGACTTAAATTTGGATAGACATTAAATAGACTGGGCCATGACAGAGACTAGTCTGCATAACACCCATGAGGGATTTTGCCCAATCTAAACAGCGCCCATCTCGAAGAGAGGTGAGGAGTGAAGCATTCAAGCCTTGAAGTGTTAAAGGTTTTAATGCTATTTTAGTATTAATCCAATATGAAGGAAATTATATTTTCCTTATATGGTTCGGTATCTTCTTCAGATAATAATTTAATTGTTTGTTCGTTATTATTAACTTGCATTGTGCGCTCCATACTTTTGATGGCGATTGAGATCGGAAATCAAATGTTCCGATCTGGTATATCTCTTTTGGTTGAACTCTCGGAATTGTCCATTTGTTCAATGCTTCGAGTTCAGTGGGGAACTCGTAGAGATTTGCGTTTTTTAACGCTTGTTTACCCGTATTACGGGTAGATTTATTATGGCCGATACGATGGGTGAGTTGTTGGCTCATCGAAGTAGATTCTTCCTTACTAATGTTCATAACTGTAGATTATTAGCGGTGTTAGAGTGTGCATGATGATAGTTTTCTTCGTAATTTGCCGATAGTAAAAAGGTTGCACGGCTGTCAACGATTTACGACGAAGCAGACCCTCCCGGTCCTAAATGTCTACGCGACTTGGATGCCGTCCCACAACACATACGACACATCGAGAAAGTACAAGAAAACCAGCAGTTAGCATACTAAAGCATCATAATAAACTACAGAGAGAACTTAGTAAGAAAGAATTACCTATTCACGATCCATGAAAAGGCTCTGATACCAGTTGGCTTCGAAAGGCGTTGTTATACTAAGAAAAAATTAGACGAAATCGAAGATGAAGGTCTTAAAAGAACCTTGTACAAAATACTTCTCACTTCGACGAAGACCAGTCATCTGCAATCTCCGATGATGAACAGTCTATCACTTCCAATGAGGAATGTGGCAGTAACTGTGATTGTCCGACATGTACACAACACGACACTGCTTATTACAAAGCAATTATAGCCATGAATGGCTTATCAATTATTGTTCTTTCAACAGCAGATCGCAAAGCGATCATGCAAACGATGATGCAAGTTCCAATGGAACCAGCTCTACGTTCTAAACTCGTAGAATTTCTATCTGAGCCCACACAAGGATTCTCCATACTCGTCCATCATCCCGATCGGACGAATCTTATAATATGAGCGAAATACTACGCCGATATTCAACACAAGAGGACAAGCCCGCATCCATTACGGACTTGCGGCACGAAATTAAATTATTAAAAGACGATTAAAAGTCTTAAACAACAAGACTCCATGACGCAACTACGTCTTGGCAATTTAGAACAACTCACGCAGACACTTTTGCTTCCTGAAGAGGGACGCCCCGAGTCGTCTTCAGCACGTCCCGAACCCACCGAGGTCCGGAGGAGCAAACACACTTATCCAAAATTGATTTGGTTATTACCCAGAAATGGTACATTCGAGTTAATCTGCTCATTAATAATGAGCATTACATCCACAACCTCATAGCTCTGGTTGACAGTGGCGCAGATTTGAATTGCGTTAAAGCAGGAATCGTTCCAATAAAATATTGTGAACGAACGACACAAACCCTTAACGCAGCAAATATCGCGCATTACACCCCGTATAAATTACGGATGCACATATTTGTAAAGAGGATATGTTATTCCTTTACATCTAATAGTGGTAAACGAAATTTCACAACACCTAATTTTGGGTACACCGTTTCTTGAACGACTTATGCCCATTCAAGAAATTAATAAAAAAAGGAATTACTTCTACCTATAAAAAAAAAACAATATGTTTTGAATTTATATCCGATCCACTGATTAAAATTTTAAATCAAATAAAAGAGATCAATCTCAAAGAAATCACATCAACTTTTTACAAGCCGAAATCTCACATTTGCAAATTTCGGAACAACTTAAACAAGTTGCGATTCGAGAAAAAATTCAAACATTGAAACTAATCTCAAACTACATAATTGTAGTAATCTCCCCAATGCCTTCTGGGATCGTAAACAACATTGTTTACCTACCCTATGAAGATGGGTTTTCCGAAACACATATTCCGACTAGGGCACGACCCTGTCAATGAATCAACATTATTTAGAAACCTGTAAACAGGAAATCCAATCTTCTACAAAAGGGACTCATTCGCCCATCCTACTCCCCATGGAGTTGTACGGCATTTTACGTAATGAATATGCCGAGAAAGAACGCGGAGTTCCTCGTTTAGTCATTAATTATAAACCTTTAAATAAAGTCCTTAAATGGATTCGCTATCCCATTCCTAATAAACGCGATCTATTAAATCGTACCGTCACAGCAAATATTTTTTCCAAATTTGATCTTAAATCTGGCTATTGGCAAATTCAAATCGCCGAACCTGATCGTTATAAAAACAGCCTTTGCCGTCCCTTTTGGCCATTATGAGTGGCATGTTCTGCCCTTTGGTCTCAAAAATGCCCCTTCAGAATTTCAGCATATTATGAATGATATCTTCATACCTTATTCCGAATTATCCTCTCCTATATCGATGATATCTTAATCTTTTCCTCTACAATTGACGAACATTTCAAACACCTCCGTGTGTTTCAACATTTAGTCACCAAAATGGTCTGGTGGTATCAGCACCTAAAATTAAATTGTTCCAACCGAAATACGCTTTTTGGGACATACAATCGTCAATAATACGATCACACCTATTCAACGAAGCATTGAATTTGCTTCTAAATTTCCCGATGTAATTACCGACACCAAACAATTACAACGCTTTCTTGGTGCATTAAATTATGTCGCTATTTTTATCACAATCTTGCGAGCGATACTAAACTATTGTACGCAAGACTCCAAAAAGAGCCACCACCATGGACAGATCAACATACGGCCGCTGTCTGCCGCATCAAGAGTAAGGTACGCCAATTACCTTGTTTACATCTTGTTAATGCAAATTGGTCTAAATAGTTGAAACCGACGCCAGTAATATTGGTTTTGGCGGTATCTTAAAACAGCGTAACCCTGAAACGAACAAAGAAGTCTTAGTTCGTTACTACTCAGGAAAGTGGAATACCACTCAGAGCATTACTCAACCATTAAGAAAGAAATACTTTCTATTATCAAATGTATTCATAAATTTCAAGATGATTTATTAAATCAAAAATTTTTACTACGAATTGATTGTAGTTCTGCCAAATATATTTTAGAAAAAGATATAAAACATTTAGCCTCGAACAAATCTTTGCTCGCTGGCAGGCCGAATTAGCAATCTTTGATTTTGATATCGAATATATTAAAGGACAGAATAATAGCCTTCCTGATTTTCTGACACGTGAATTTTTGCAGCATGAGTAGATCAGAGAGATCACATGCATGGGAAATACCCATGCGAAAACAATCCAAGACAAGACTGGACAAAATTCCAGCGCGAAAGACAATTCTTTCCCATGCGCAATCATCACGCCAAATTGGCGAATCATCATCTTCAAATGCAACTGGTCCAATGACCAACAAAGATGGTCCAATGACCTACAAGGATGCAACTACAATTGAATCGGTCTATACAATCAAGACTATCAAGGAAACAGTCCTTTATCTTGACCGCCATGACATCCCACTAATGGATGCTCCATGGAAATTACAGGAGAAATACTTGGAGCATAATATGTTCCCAATCAAGAGCAAATCTCGCTCTTTATATGAGGCAATCCTCATTGCGCTGGAATCCGCGGAAATTGAACATCATCGGCAATCGCCACATAATCTCAATAGTGAGATTACTTATAGTAAAATTATTATTCGAAATATATTAACTCCACAATTATGGGGTTGCACCCAAATAGGGAGCGCCAAATTCAATCGCGCGACAAGACCAGAACGGCCAATGTTACGTACTGGGAATATGTCGATGCTTTTATAATGTTTTCTATTATGACAATTCAAATAGGAACATTCATGGTTCATAAAAATCTGTCCTGAATTCTAAAGAAGGAAATTCCTTCGTGGTTCTTCAACTGGTGGCAAAAATTTGGTGCCACACACTACAATTCTTCCAACACAATTGTTAAATCTTTTCCCCAAATGGGTCGACACAGCAGCAATCTGCCAGAAATCTGAAGTATTCACCGAGGAAACATCTTTTTATTTCTTCGTAACCAATGAGATTCCACATATATTCAAATGGGATCTTAAGGCCGATTTCAATACAGAATCACAGCCAGTCCTCATCCGCCAATATATGGTTAAATGGTGGAATCGAATTTCGAGGAAGATAAAATTATTGATGTGCAAACTGCCATCAAAGAGGAAGCAGCAAAATGCTCGCCAAAATTACCGGCTGCCACTACTCTTAAGCAATTCAAAGATTCCTTAATTAAACGGAATCCCCAAATTACGGCTAACGAAATCAAGATGAAATGTATGGAATATATGCAAGCCCAATTCGCAGATGTCTTCACAGATAATTTTGATTTTGTCATATTTCCCAGAATGATGTATCCATGGCGGGATCAGACGCCTCATCCGCTGGAATCCAGTCAGACGATGAAACGACACAGGGTCCTCAATACTCTGTGTTCCAGCCACGAGAGAATCAACGAAGAAATAATTTCTCCATAATTTCTCTCCATGGAACCCCAGGACGACAATGCGCCAGCAAGACAGCAATAATATTTGCTTTAATAATGAAGGAATCTTTTCTTTTTCTAAAGCAATAATATTTGCTTTAATAATGTATGTACTTTTTAAACGCATCTTTCTTTTTCTTTTTATGGACTTTTCTTTTTTGCTGGCAAGCTTATCGGAAGGCCCTCGCCCAGCCTATAAATAAGGCCCTTCGGCCATTGTAATGGGCATCAATGTTTTGAGTTGTACATCAGTTCAAGTAATAAAAATCCTTTCTAGTCGTCTTGTTTTGACTCTCAAGTTAATCCTTCACCTGCTGCCTTCCAACGTCTTGTTGACTCTCAAGTTAATCCTTCACACGCTGTTAGATGGGGCAAAATCCCTCATGGGTGTTATGCAGACTAGTCTCTGTCATGGCCCAGTCTATTTTAATGTCTATCCAAATTTAAGTCTATCACTTACAGATATTAATCTGTTAGACGCAATAACATTAAATCTCAAAACTTTTGGTTATAATTTCTTCCTGGATCTGAAACGATAGCAATAATCTATCGTGTTCATTTTAAGGTCCTTAATACGTTAGCCCCTCGGGCTAAACATCTAACAAAAACCAGGAAAAGACTACTTTAGTCGAAACCAATCTCCTTACATCTAAAGTAGCTACTAATCGTATCATCAATTGGGATGAAATCCAATTTCCTAAAGAATGGATCTTAACCACAGCAGTACCTCCGCAAATAATTATGGATACTGACATTGATCAGATTATCCAGGCACCAAATGGTGACGTTGAAGTACGCTTCACGCCACAAATCACAGCTCGACTCTCTATGTCTTGTTCCCGCAGAATATCCGATAGAACTATGTCGGGTTCACAAAGAATGTCCGATCAATTATCGGATACCATCAATTCATCTGAACAACATGATCAAACAGAAGTTCATGCGGTGAAAATCACAAATACAATTCCACACCCCATTTATAAGCCAAAAACCTCCTCATCACATTTAGATGATGATCCGACGATGTCGGAAATGTCTTTTCATCTTTAAATGATTTAGACGATAACCCTCATCTTTTAAAAATCTTTAATCGAGATTTTTATATAGAAAATTTTCCTGATTTTCAGGAATGGTATCTTGGCGAAATATCCCGAATTAATACATCGTATGATTCATAAATATGATTGTACGATGATTTTAATAAAACACAACAATCAAATTCTTTCATGAATGGTTTTAGAATTTTCTATTAATACAGAGATACAACAAGTAAATTTACTTGAAGATCAATTTAAAGAGTGGACAACTATTCGCGGAACCAAAATAACCGCGTTATATCCACCATCTGAATGGTTACGACTCGGCAACCCAACAGATTTGATAGAAGCATCGGCCTTCATCAAGCGAATTCAAACTGAAGATCAGACAATTCGCGAATTACAAAAATTAATCGCTCAAAACAATTATACAAATCTTGTCGTTGGCATCATCGGTCAACAATTAATTCGCATCGAAACAGCTATTCAAGATTTAAGCGCCAAATTAGATACGCTTAAACAAACGATAATACCTACGCCGGTCACTACTACCCCACAATACAACATATTGCAATTAAACCCCCAATCGAAGTTTCGGTTATAAATTAAAATCTCCTAATGAAGTTACTAAAGAAGATCTCAAAGATCTCATTGAACAATTTCGACGGAATAAACTAAATTGCTAGCCCGACGAAAGGGGCAATCTCCTCCACCACCAGTGCCTTCTCCCAGAGGAGCACCTACAAGCACTACACCTAGTGAACCATCATCTTCTGAGGATGAATCACTAGATCCTATTAAAATAGAACAAGCATTTGCCGACATCCAGCCACCAACTCAGGTAAATGCGTCAAATATGAGGAACCCAATCTCCTCAAATACTACTATAACGACCATCGCCAGTCGACCTTCTTTATGAAGAGAACGACTCGATCGTTCAAAATAATTTAGTAGTGTGCTCAATTTATGAATGGAATATCGATGGCTTATCTGATAAACAGATTCATGATCAAATGCATCGCATGATCATGTATGCCAATGTCGCACGCGCTAGTGGCAATTCTGACCAGCAGATTACCACTTTCATCACCAATGGTTCACCGGAATCTTACGAGGATGGTGGGATAATTATCTCACTGACCAACGAAAAGCGGAAATTCTTACCGCTATTAAAATAGAAAATACTGCTGAACGGTCAGACGCTCTTTATACTTTATTCTGACCATTATCCAGCATTTCACCGGGGGCATTAGTGATCAGGGCGAACGAACACGAACCCTGCTCCAGAATCTAAGATGTCCTACTCTTACACATTTTCGATGGTATAAAGATACCTTCCTAAATCGTGTATTTTTCCTCAATGATCCTGAACAGGCTCATTGGAAATCCAAATTTATTGATGGATTACCAAATTTGTTTGCCGAACGTGTGTCGACAAACCTTACGGAACCAAAACAATGGTTCTATCCCATACGAACAATATACGTATGGCACACTAATTAACACATGTGTCAAGAGGGCTTAGCTCTCTGTAATGATTTAAAATTAAAACATCAATTAAAATCACAACGCTTAACAGAGCGTAAGCAATTGGGCGAATTTTGTCGCCAATTTGCTGTCAATGTTCCTAAAATACCAGAACAAGAAAAAAATGCTTAAAGCAACCAAAACGTATGCACGAGATTATCACTCACACAAGCGTAAAAGAGAAAAAAATATCTTCACGATGACGAAGCAAATAAATATCGTCATAAAAGAGACCATGAGTTCTCACGCAAGCGTAAAGCGTCTCACAAAGAGACAAGATGCTATAAATGTGGCAAGGTTGGTCATTATGCCAGCCGATGTTATACTAAGAAAAATTAGACGAAATCGAAGATGAAGGTCTTAAAAGAACTTGTACAAAATACTTCTCACTTCCGACGAAGACCAGTCATCTGCAATCTCCGATGATGAACAGTCTATCACTTTCAATGAGGAATGTGGCAGTAACTGTGATTGTCCGACATGTACACAACACGACACTGCTTATTACAAGCAATTATAGCCATGAATGGCTTATCAATTAATGTTCTTTCAACAGCAGATCGCAGCGATCATGCAAACGATGATGCAAGTTCCAATGGAACCAGCTCTACGTTCTAAACTCGTAGAATTTCTATCTGAGCCCACACAAGGAATTCTCCATACTCGTCCATCATCCCGATCGGACGAATCTTATAATATGAGCGAAATACTACGCCGATATTCAACACAAGAGGACAAGCCGCATCCATTACGGACTTGCGGCACGAAATTAAATTATTAAAAGACGAAATTAAAAGTCTTAACAACAAGACTCCATGACGCAACTACGTCTTGGCAATTTAGAACAACTCACGCAGACACTTTTGCTTCCTGAAGAGGGACGCCCCGAGTCGTCTTCAGCACGTCCCGAACCACCGAGGTCCGAGAGGAGCAAACACACTTATCCAAAATTGATTTGGTTATTACCAGAAATGGTACATTCGAGTTAATCTGCTCATTAATAATGAGCATTACATCCACAACCTCATAGCTCTGGTTGACAGTGGCGCAGATTTGAATTGCGTTAAAGCAGGATCGTTCCAATAAAATATTGTGAACGAACGACACAAACCTTAACGCAGCAAATAATCGCGCATTAACAACCCCGTATAAAATTACGGATGCACATATTTGTAAAGAGGATATTGTTATTCCTTTACATCTAATAGTGGTAAACGAAATTTCACAACACCTAATTTTGGGTACACCGTTTCTTGAACGACTTATGCCATTCAAGAAATTAATAAAAAAGGAATTACTTCTACCTATAAAAACAAAACAATATGTTTTGAATTTATATCCGATCCACTGATTAAATTTTAAATCAAATAAAGAGATCAATCTCAAAGAAAATCACATCAACTTTTTACAAGCCGAAATCTCACATTTGCAAATTTCGGAACAACTTAAACAAGTTGCGATTCGAGAAAAAATTCAACAATTTGAAACTAATCTCAAACTACATAATTGTAGTAATCTCCCAATGCCTTCTGGGATCGTAAACAACATATTGTTTACCTACCCTATGAAGATGGTTTTCCGAAACACATATTCCGACTAGGGCACGACCCTGTCAAATGAATCAACATTATTTAGAAACCTGTAAACAGGAAATCCATCTTCTACAAAAGGGACTCATTCGCCCATCCTACTCCCCATGGAGTTGTACGGCATTTTACGTAATGAATAATGCCGAGAAAGAACGGGGAGTTCCTCGTTTAGTCATTAATTATAACCTTTAAATAAAGTCCTTAAATGGATTCGCTATCCCATTCCTAATAAACGCGATCTATTAAATCGTACCGTCACAGCAAATATTTTTTCCAAATTTGATCTTAAATCTGGCTATTGGCAAATTCAAATCGCCGAACCTGATCGTTATAAAACAGCCTTTGCCGTCCCTTTTGGCCATTATGAGTGGAATGTTCTGCCCTTTGGTCTCAAAAATGCCCCTTCAGAATTTCAGCATATTATGAATGATATCTTCATACCTTATTCCGAATTTATCCTCTCCTATATCGATGATATCTTAATCTTTTCCTCTACAATTGACAACATTTCAAACACCTCCGTGTGTTTCAACATTTAGTCACCAAAAATGGTCTGGTGGTATCAGCACCTAAATTAAATTGTTCCAAACCGAAATACGCTTTTTGGGACATACATCGTCAATAATACGATCACACCTATTCAACGAAGCATTGAATTTGCTTCTAAATTTCCCGATGTAATTACCGACACCAAACAATTACAACGCTTTCTTGGTGCATTAAATTATGTCGCTGATTTTTATCACAATCTTGCGAGCGATACTAACAAACTATTGTACGCAAGACTCCAAAAAGAGCCACCACCATGGACAGATCAAAATACGGCCGCTGTCTGCCGCATCAAGAGTAAGGTACGCCAATTACCTTGTTTACATCTTGTTAATGCAAATTGGTCTAAAATAGTTGAGACCGACGCCAGTAATATTGGTTTTGGCGGTATCTTAAAACAGCGTAACCCTGAAACGAACAAAGAAGTCTTAGTTCGTTACTACTCAGGAAAGTGGAATACCACTCAGAGCATTACTCAACCATTAAGAAAGAAATGCTTTCTATTATCAAATGTATTCATAAATTTCAAGATGATTTATTAAATCAAAAATTTTTACTACGAATTGATTGTAGTTCTGCCAAATATTTTAGAAAAAGATATAAACATTTAGCCTCGAAACAAATCTTTGCTCGCTGGCAGGCCGAATTAGCAATCTTTGATTTTGATATCGAATATATTAAAGGACAGAATAATAGCCTTCCTGATTTTCTGACACGTGAATTTTTGCAGCATGAGTAGATCAAAGAGATCACATGCATGGGAAATACCCATGCGAAAACAATCCAAGACAAGACTGGACAAAATTCCAGCGCGAAAGACAATTCTTCCCATGCGCAATCATCACGCCAAATTGGCGAATCATCATCTTCAAATGCACTGGTCCAATGACCAACAAAGATGGTCCAATGACCTACAAGGATGCAACTACAATTGAATCGGTCTATACAATCAAGACTATCAAGAAACAGTCCTTTATCTTGACCGCCATGACATCCCACTAATGGATGCTCCATGGAAATTACAGGAGAAATACTTGGAGCATATATGTTCCCAATCAAGAGCAAATCTCGCTCTTTATATGAGGCAATCCTCATTGCGCTGGAATCCGCGGAAATTGAACATCATCGGCAATCGCCACATAATCTCAATAGTGAGATTACTTATAGTAAATTATTATTCGAATATATTAACTCCACAATTATGGGGTGTTGCACCCAAATAGGGAGCGCCAAATTCAATCGCGCGACAAGAGACCAGAACGGCCAATGTTACGTACTGGGAATATGTCGATGCGTTTTATAATGTTTTCTATTATGACAATTCAAATAGGAAACATTCATGGTTCATTAAAATCTGCCCTGAAAATCTAAAGAAGGAAATTCCTTCGTGGTTCTTCAACTGGTGGCAAAATTTGGTGCCACCACACTACAATTCTTCCAACACAATTGTTAAATCTTTTCCCCAAATGGGTCGACACAGCAGCAATCCCTCCAATCTGAAGTTTCACCGAGGAAACATCTTTTTATTTCTTCGTAACCAATGAGATTCCACATATATTCAAATGGGATCTTAAGGCCGATTTCAATACAGAAATCACAGCCAGTCCTCAATCCGCCAATATATGGTTAAATGGTGGAATCGAATTTCCGAGGAGATAAATTATTAAGATGTGCAAAACTGCCATCAAAGAGGAAGCAGCAAAAATGCTCGCCAAATTACCCGGCTGCCACTACTCTTAAGCAATTCAAAGATTCCTTAATTAAACGGAATCCCAAATTACGGCTAACGAATCAAGATGAAATGTATGGAATATATGCAAGCCCCAATTCGCAGATGTCTTCACAGATAATTTTGATTTTGTCATATTCCCAAGAATGATGTATCCATGGCGGGATCAGACGCCTCATCCGCTGGAATCCAGTCAGACGATGAAACGACACAGGGTCCTCAATACTCTGTAGTTCCAGCCACGAGAGAATCAACGAAGAAATAATTTCTCCATAATTTCTCCAATGGACCCCAGGACGACAATGCGCAGCAAGACAGCAATAATATTTGCTTAATAATGAAGGAATCTTTTCTTTTTCTAAAGCAATAATATTGCTTTAATAATGTATGTACTTTTTAACGGCATCTTTCTTTTTCTTTTTTATGGAATCTTTTCTTTTTTGCTGGCAAGCTTATCGAAGGCCCTCGCCAGCCTATAAATAAGGCCCTTCGCCATTGTAATGGGCATCAATGTTTTGAGTTGTACATCAGTTCAAGTATAATCCTTTCTAGTCGTCTTGTTTTGACTCTCAAGTTAATCCTTCACCTGCGGCCTTCCAACGCCTTCCGAAGCCAACTGGTATCGGCCATATATATATACATATATATATATAT
>JAWHQI010002869.1:0-20000 GCA_033032865.1 Dactylorhiza incarnata | reverse complement strand
GGAAGAAGATTCATTATTGTCTTTATTTCTTTCTCCTTCTTTATTCTTATTCACTATTGTAAAAGAGTTTTTAGAATCTCTCTTCAAAAAATTCAGTGTACTGGTTCTAAGAGTCTCCTTTTCAAAAGACTCAGTTGGTTCTAAGAGTCTCCTTGTCAAAAGACTCAGGGTGGTTCTAAGAGTCTCCTTATCAAAAGACTCAGTGCAAGTTAGTGAATTCCTACCAAGGGGGGTAGAAGAGTGGACTACCCAAAGTTTGGGGAACCACTATATTTTCTTGTGTTGTGCTGTGAAATTTCTTTCTTGCATTTACTTAATTGCTTGTCTAATTCTTGTTGGTGTGTGGGAAGCTCTAATCTGTGATCATACACATATATATATATATATTAACTTTGCACAAAATATTTTAAATCTCTATTCACCCCCCCTCTAGAGAATTCTAGTGAGGTTAACTGTGCACTTTCAATTGGTATCAGAGGTAGGTTGATCTAAAAAGGATAACTCCTTGATCAAAAAGATCCTACCTTATATATATATATATATTTTTTACTATTTTTCACATGGCACAAATCAAAGATTATGCTTCCACCAGACCACCAATTTGCAACCTTGAAAAGTTTGCACTTTGGAAGACAAGAGTTAGAATTTATCTAAACTCTATTGATGATGAATTGTTTAATGTTATCTTGACAGGTCCCCCCAAGCCATTCAGAAAGGACTCAAGTGGAAAAGTGACTGAAACACTTGCTCCAAGAGCTGAATGGACAGAGGATGAGAAGAAAGCCCAAGGACATGATGCCCAGGCTATGAATATTCTAGTCTCAACTCTCTCAGATGAAATCTTTCAAAAGATAGCTGATTGTGAGTCAGCTAAGGAAGTATGGGAAGCTCTCACCAAAATGGTAGAAGGAAGTGCTGATGAGAAAAAGGATAGAAAGGCAATACTAATCTCTCAATATGAAAACTTCCAAAAGAAAGAAAGTGAAAGTGTTGCTGACATGTACTCAAGATTCAGCCTCATAATCAATGAATTGAGGTCACTTGAAAAGGACATATCTCTCACTGAGATAAATGATAAATTGCTGACTTGCTTTCCCAGCACTTGGGATTCAAGGATCTGGCCAATTAAAGACTCCAGAAGTCAAAAAGAAATATCAACAGATGTTCTATTGGGTAAACTGAAATCCTATGAACAACTATTGAAAACCAGAGCTGAGAAAGAAAAGGCATCTCCACCCTCAAAAGAAAAGAGTATTGCATTGAAGGCTATTGATGGTGAATCATCAACTAATGATGAGGAGCTAATCAGCTTGCTGGCTAAAAAGTTCAAGAAATGGATCAAAACAGAAGGATCCAGAAGAAGAGAATCAAAAACCAGGTATAACAAAACACCCTCTAAAGAGATTATTTGTTACACATGCAGGAAACCTGGACACATTGCTCCTGAATGTCCTAAGGAGAACAGCAGCAAGAAAGATCTGAAAAGAACAGATCCAAAGAAGAAAAAGAAAGGAAGAGGATTAATTGCTCAAACCTGGAGTGATTCAGAATCTGAAGAAAACTCCTCATCAGATGTTGATCAAGAAGATGTCAAGCAAGAAGAAACATGTCTGATGGCCACTGAGAAACTTGATGATACATCTATGGTAAATATACTAGATGATATAGATTTCTCCTCCACTAATTTTAAACAAGATTTCAAAGAATTCTGCTTAGATTCAATCAAATCTGAAAAAGGGGTAAAAGAATTAAGGATGGAGTTAAGAAAACTAAAACAAGTAAATACATACCATAAAAATTATAAACTCAATCTAGAACTTTCAGAGGAAAACCTAAACAAAATCTATTTAGAAAATCTAACACTAAGAAAAGAGCTAGCAAAAGCTAAAGCCCTTGAGGACTCTCTAAATGGAAAAGGTCAGAAGATCAAAAAATTCTCTGAGAATCTCACTAATAGATCTAATCAATTAAAACTGAGAGCTGATGAAGCATCTAAATCTCAATCATCCAGCAAACCTGTCTGGAAACACCCCATTCACTTCACCAGGAAAAATCATCTAGGAGAAGTAAGGTCACAAGAAAGTCAAGAAACAACCACTATTTTTAACAAATCTAATCCCATTATAAACAAAGGAATCTTAGGAAAGAATCCTAACAAAAATTTTGAATCTGCGTCGAATCTTCATCAACATACGTCGATTCCTAATCGACGCTTACGCCAAAATGCATCGACTTACACTCCACGCACGTCAAATGCATATCGACGCAATCAATCTGACAGAAATATCTCTCTGTTCGAAAAATCTCCCCCTGTTAGAAATATCCCTCTTTCTTTATACTATGAACACTATTTTTGTGACATCACCAAAACAGATTGGTATGATAGACCAATGCCCCAAAAGGAGGAAGGATATTCTGTAAAACCTACTTATTCCTTCATTAGTTTTGATTATAAGAAGGGACCCCAGCTGAGCAGGGTTCAAACTAATGTTTGAAATTTTTTTTGTGCAGATGTACCACATCTCCAGGCTTGTGTGGTACTTGGACAGTGGATGCTCCATGCACATGACAGGATGCAAAAACCTGCTAATCAACTTTGAGGACAGACTTGGACCATCAGTAACCTTTGGAGACTCTAGCTGTGGCCAAACCAAGGGATTTGGAGACTTCAATGAAGGGAAGGTCACCTTCAAGAATGTGGCAGTAGTCAAAGGACTAAAGCATAATCTGATAAGTATAAGTCAGATATGTGAAAATGGTAAGTATGAGGTAAAATTCACCACACTACTCTGCCATATTATTGACATCAAGACTGGTGCCACAGTACTTAAAGGAATTAGAAAAGGTAAAGTATATGTAGTGGACTTCAGTTCCTCTCCCACAGAAATCTGTTTATTCAACAATATTATTGATAAAAGTGAATTATGGCATAGGAGACTAGGTCATCTAAACTACAAAACAATTTGTAAACTAGCAAAAAATAACCTTGTTAGAGGCTTACCAAAGGGTAGATACTCCAAGGATTCTCCATGCAGACCTTGCCAACTAGGAAAACAAACCAAATCATCCTTCAAACCAATTGGAAAGGATGACTCTCCAAGGATCCTTTACTTGCTCCACATGGACCTCTTTGGTCCCATATCCACTCAAAGCTTGGGAGGAAAATCCTATACCCTAGTCATTGTAGATGACTACTCTAGATACAGTTGGGTATTCTTTCTAAAGGCCAAGTCTGAAACCCATCAGACACTCTCAAAATTCATAAAACAGATTCAATCTGAACTCAACAGTCAGGTATCCATAATCAGAAGTGATCATGGAACTGAATTTGAAAATCAGTTCATGAGTAGCTTCTGTGAGGAAATAGGAATCAAACAAAATTTCTCAGCACCTAGAACTCCTCAACAAAATGGAGTTGCTGAGAGGAAGAATAGAACCTTAATAGAATCAGGAAGGACCTTACTTGCAGAATCAGGATTACCAAAAACCTTTTGGGCTGAAGCAGTCAACACTGCAAATTATGTTCTAAATAGAAGCCTCATTCATAAAACTAAGTTAAAAACTCCTTATGAACTCCTGAAGGGAAAAACACCTATTGTCAAATACTTTAAAATTTTTGGGTGTGCTTGCTTTATTCTAAATAATGGAAAAGATCATCTTGCAAAGTTTGACAAAAAGTCTGATGATGGAATATTTTTGGGATATTCATCATCTAGTAAAACTTATAGGTGCTATAACAGGAGAACTCTTAAAATTGAAGAATCTATGCACATTGTGTTTGATGAAACTAACATGTTGCCTAAGGGGGAGGATACTCCCACCAACTCTCTTTCACAGGAAAGCAAAAGCATAGAAAGCCAGCTTGAGCAACTAGCTCTAGAGAACAAAGAAAATGAAAGAAAGTATCAGCTGAAGGAACCAAGTGAGGAGTCTGAACAAGAACATGAAGAAAGTTCAGAGAAAAGTTTTCAAAACCAACCTCCACAAGAAAACTTGGTCCAGGAAGAGCAGTTAGACAATAATCACATTGAGAATGAAGAAGAAGAACAACTAGCAAATCCTAGAAGAACAGGGATCAATTTGAGAGATCACCCACAATCTCAAGTTATTGGAAACCCCAATACTGGAGTAAAAACAAGGCATCAAGTCTCAAATGGAGTAATGCTTCAATGCTTCTTATCACAAGTTGAACCAAAGAAGTTTGAAGAAGCAAACTGTGATCCTCATTGGATTTTGGCCATGCAAGAAGAACTAGGCCAATTTGAGAGAAATAAAGTATGGAATTTAGTGGAAAGACCCAGTAACTACCCAGTGATTGGCACAAAATGGGTATATAGAAACAAGCTAGATTCCACTGGAATAATTGTCAGGAACAAGGCAAGACTTGTAACACAAGGATACAGACAAGAAGAAGGAATAGACTACAATCAAACCTTTGCTCCCGTAGCCAGATTGGAAGCAATTAGGCTCTTTCTTGCCTATGCAGCCTTCATGAAGATGAAGGTATATCAGATGGATGTCAAGAGTGCCTTTTTGAATGGTGACCTTCAAGAAGAGGTATATGTAGAGCAGCCACCAGGTTTTGTCAATCCTTCTTATCTTACTTTTGTTTACAAGCTTAACAAAGCACTATATGGTCTTAAGCAAGCTCCCAGAGCTTGGTATGAAACTCTCTCTAAATTTCTCTTAGAAAACTCTTTTGAAAGAGGAAAAGTAGACAAAACACTCTTCACTAGAACCCATAAAAACCAACTCCTTCTTGTTCAAATATATGTAGATGACATCATATTTAGCTCCACTCATCCTAAACTTTGTAAAAGATTTGCTGATCTAATGCAATCAAAATTTGAAATGAGTAGCATGGGTGAACTCTCCTTCTTCCTAGGACTTCAAGTAAAACAAAGTAGTGAAGGAATCTTTATCTCACAATCAAAATATACTAAAGAACTAATCAAGAAATTTAGTATGGAGTCAGCATCCACCATGAAAACACCCATGGCAGCCAATGCCATTATAGAAAAGATGATAAAGGAAAATCAGTGGATCAAAAGACTTATAGGGCAATCATAGGATCCCTTCTATATCTAACAGCCAGTAGGCCTGATATAATGTTTGCCACTTGCATATGTGCTAGATTCCAAGTTGATCCAAAAGAATCCCATCTCACCTCTGTAAAAAGGATTCTTAGATACCTAAAGGGAACTCCTGAACTAGGGCTATGGTATTCAGCAGAAACCAACTTTGAGTTAATAGGTTTCTCAGATGCAGACTATGCAGGCTGTAGGGTTGATAGAAAAAGCACCTCTGGCACTTGTCAATTCCTAGGTGACAGGTTAATCTCATGGTTTAGTAAGAAACAAACCTCAGTCTCCACCTCCACAGCTGAAGCTGAATATATAGCTGCTGGGAGCTGTTGTTCACAGATCCTGTGGATGCAAAATCAGCTCCTTGATTACAAACTAGAAGTAAATAACTCTAAAATTTACTGTGATAGCTCTAGTGCTATATCTATAGCATCTAACCCAGTTCTTCATAGCAGAACTAAACATATAGAAATTAGACATCACTATCTTAGAGACAATGTAGAAAAAGGTAAGATAACCTTAGAATATATACCTACAGACAGTCAAAGAGCAGATATTTTTACAAAACCTCTGGATGAAACCAAGCATAACTACTTCCTCAACACTCTAGGAATGCTTGATGGAAGTCTGTAAAGCATGATCTAAACAAATCAGAGCATCTAAGAAAAACTTCCTGGAGATGCGTCGAATCAAAGTCGACGCACCATCGAGAAGATCTCGACGCTAATACTGATCTCTTTCAGTTAATGATACGTCGACTCACCATCGACGTACCGTCGAATTCCCATCGACGCATATCTCAACAAAACGTAACGTCGATTTCCAGAGATGTCAACTCCATATCGATGCTTCCGCTGACATCAAAATCGACGTAACATCGATTTCAGGTCACAATTAGAATCAAATCCCTACTTCCTTTTCTGCCTATTGAATTACCTCGATTTCTGTTTCCTTTTTCGACGCTTCATTTCTTTAAATAGCACCTCGTATTTCAAAACGAATACATCTCTGAACCCGCCAAAACTTCTTCTTCTACCTCTCTCTCTTTCTACGACAATGGCACCTATTCCTGTTCAAGCTGACCTCATCAAAGCAATGAACGCTGCTCTAGAAAATCTCCTCAAAGACTTTCAGACACGTCTACAAAGCTTCTCTGATGAATGTGCCAATATGATCATCAACTGTGAAGCCAAACTGGCCATTCTATCTGCATCTCTTCCTGAGCTTCATACCCTTCTTCGAGAAGTTCCTCTGTCGCCACAAAGGTTTACATCCGTCTTCCAGGATATAAACCAGGGGGAGAGTTGCTCCAGAAACCCCTCTCACCAGGTTCTTGCTTTCACCTAAAAAGCTCAGGTTTACATCTCTTCTCATCAATATTAAATATTCCCTCTAACTCTCTTATAGGTTCCAGTCCTCTCAAACCATTCTGATTACACTTTTAACAAACACTTTGGTGAATCCTCCTCTTACAACACTGAAGGGGAGCATGCTGTGGATTCAGCATTCAGAATTGATATTCCTCATATCCAGGGGGAGATTCCTGTAGAGAATCTCCCAGTAATCCAGGGGGAGGAAGAAGCAGCCATCTCTGATGATTGGAATGGGCAGACATGGATTGAGGCACCCTTATGCAAGGAAGAACTTCAGCATCATTCTCCTGGTTTCTCGGCAAGTTATATCAAGCTTAAGACTCCTTTGCTTGAGGATATCCCTACAAAAGAGTCTGGAGGAGACATTCATTCCCCTGCAGAGATCAACCTACCAGATATTACTCTGCCCTCCATTACAGATCATCTAAGAACTCTTCTTGATATAACTCCTTCTCCACCCAAAATGAAATCTCCTCCTCATCTTCCTCCTTTACCTCCTTCTTTACCTCCTTCTCTACCTCCTCTGCTACCTCTACCTCCTCAAGCAGCAAGACTCTCTAAACAGACAACTCCTAGGCTGAGTGCAGGAAGACAGATAAAAAGAAAAAGGGAAGTCACTCCTCACTGGCAAAACTTCTCTAAAGAAGAAAGGAAGGAATATGCAAAAGAAAAGAAATATAGAAAGGCTATTGAAGAAATAAAAAGATTTGAGAAGGTACCCATTCCTTCTAATCCTATAAAGGACTATCATGATCCTGACATGGAGAAAAGGCATGAAGAGATAAGAGAAAGAGAAGCATATGAATATGAAGCAGCTAGGAAAGAAGTGGAAGATAAAAGGAGGGCTTGGGTGGAAAAGATTAACAAAGGAATGACTAAGGAACAAATCCTTGCTGAATCTTCTATCAAAATTCCAAATAAATTGTTTGATATTGAGGCTTACCAAAAGAAGAATCCTCAAGCAGGGATTACTCTGAATACAGGTCAAATGAACAAGAAGGGTATAGGATGTACAGAAGATACATACATACCCTACAAAAAGCCATCAAAACCTCCAAGGCTAGACAAATGGCTCAACTCTCCATGGAAAGGAAAAGGAAAAATGCATGAAGTCCCTGAGAAACAGGAACCTGAAAAGAAGAAACCCTATAGGCCAAAGGTTGACAACAAAGGACCTCCTGAGTCCAAGCCTGCTCAAAAAGAATCTCACAATATTACCATTGAAATGATTGATGAAAAGGCAGCAATCATTATCAGCAAGGGCTACTCCATAAATGACACCATCCCTGAGGGTGATAAGCTCCTGAAAAAAATTGCATACAATCATCAGGAATGTCCAAGAAAGACCTGATAGAGCCAGGGGATACATTTTTGATGCTATTAATGATTTGTCTAAGAAACTTTACTCTGCCTTTGTCAACTTCATGTACAAAAAGAAGCTTCTAGTTTAAGACAAATACTTGTCATAAGCTCTCTTTATTAACTTTGTTTTTCCTAATCAATATACTTCTTATTTATGCAAACTCCTTGATATGAGTTGATTTTATGACAATTTCTCCTTAAAAAAAGGTTAAGACAAATAGGGGGAGATTGTTGGGAAAATGATTTCTCTTAACCCCTAGAAATGAGTTAAGAAAGAGTTTTATGAATGAATAACAAAAGACCAAGTAAATATGCGTCGAATGGTATTCGACGCTACGTCGAAATATAGTCGACGTTTTCTTCAGGATATGTCGAAGTAACTCTAGGAAGATTTCGACGTATGTCTTATCGACGCTACTCTGATTTCTAGTCGACGCATACAGAGAAGTCGACGCACTTTTGTCGACGCACATTCCTCATATCTCTCTCGACGTCGGGCTAAGATGAATTCGACGCTTACGTCGAATAGTAATCGACGCACGTCGATCTTTATGACAGATTTATTATTGCGCCAGATCTCTTTCCTTCTTTTCTGAAGATCTGATTTATATAGAATGATGTTAATATTTTATAGCCGTTCTGAATCATTCTTTCCTTCTATTTGATTCTTGGCTAAATCTGATTAACTCTATTTTGGATATTATTTGAAATCTGAATTAACATTTTCCATTTATGCTATAACTGCTATGGAAATATTTCTCTCTTCCTAAATCTCTGGCTGCTAATTGATTCCTCTCCTATAGTGCTATCTTATTACACAGAGCTATAAAATAAAGAGGAAGTCGGCAGGAAATAAACAAGAGTGATCTACCACACATATATGACATAGAGGAAAAAGCTCCCAAAAGAAAAGAGAGATATTGAGAAAAAGCTCTGCAGCAACATCCATCCATTTCTACTTCTGCTCACTGCTGCAAAATCTGATTGCTCTCACTAAAAGAGAGAAAGGCTACAAATCTTCTTCTCTCTATAGAAGAAAGATTTAATTCATAACTTGTGCTTCAAATCTTCTTGCTAGGAAGAAGATTCATTATTGTCTTTATTTCTTTCTCCTTCTTTATTCTTATTCACTATTGTAAAAGAGTTTTTAGAATCTCTCTTCAAAAAATTCAGTGTACTGGTTCTAAGAGTCTCCTTTTCAAAAGACTCAGTTGGTTCTAAGAGTCTCCTTGTCAAAAGACTCAGGGTGGTTCTAAGAGTCTCCTTATCAAAAGACTCAGTGCAAGTTAGTGAATTCCTACCAAGGGGGTAGAAGAGTGGACTACCCAAAGTTTGGGGAACCACTATATTTTCTTGTGTTGTGCTGTGAAATTTCTTTCTTGCATTTACTTAATTGCTTGTCTAATTCTTGTTGGTGTGTGGGAAGCTCTAATCTGTGATCATACACATATATATATATTAACTTTGCACAAAATATTTTAAATCTCTATTCACCCCCCCTCTAGAGAATTCTAGTGAGGTTAACTGTGCACTTTCATATATATATGTATATATATAAATATATGTATATATAAATATATACATATATATATGTGTTGGGTATTGTATCCACAATAACCTTGATTTGTAGAAAGTTGACTATGAACCAAGATTGAATTCCTTATGTATTTGATATGTTTTTCTAGTATTGTCTTGCAGGTTCACTTTGCTAAATGTAAACCAATGTCAGGTCACAGTGGGTCAATGAGCACAGTCTCTTACAATGTAATTCCTCATTGTATGAGATATGGTGTTGACTCATATGTGATCTCTCTATTGGGATGTATTTCTAATCAAGACAAAGGAAGCTAAGGTCTTGGAGGTGCAGCTGTTCTCATAAGAAAAGTTTAAAGAAATTCTTCCAAGTATATTTTTCGAGAATCCAAGTGTATTTCTCGAGAAATCTGAAAAGCTCTCGGAAAATCCTTTGAAACTCTCGAGAAGTTCTTTTCAGCTTAAGTCTCCGAAGGAAATCCATATTTCTCGAGAAGCTATCTTCATTTCTCGAGAAGTCTGTAGTGCTCTCGGAAAATCCCTTGATTTTCTCGAAAAGCCTTCTTTGCTGAAATTCTCCGAGAAAATCTTTTCTCTCGAGAAGTTTATCTAATTTCTCGAGAAGTTCTTGTTTCTTCCAAAAAGTTTAGTTTATCTTATTTCTCGAAGAAGATCCTTGTTCTCGAGTAATCCCTTCTTTTCTCGAGAAGCTCTGTCAATTTGTTTGAAAGCTTTGTTTCCGAGATCCAGCCGTGATTTCTCGAGAAGTCTTCTTTCTCTCGAGAAATCTGTTTCTCGTTTCTTCAAACTATTTTTACCGACTTCTGTTATCCGTCTGATTGACGAGATTCCCTTTTCTGTCTTAAGGTTTAAATATTCTATTTTAGACCTTCTCCTATAAAAGGCCCTCTATCTTAAGATTTAAGATATATCATTATTCAATTCCGATTCTCTCTCTCTGATTCAAGAAGTCGAAAATTTGCCGTGCATGTCGCCATCTCTGGAGACTGTTCAGAAGTTCAGATTTCTCGTCTCCAAGTGGCAGAATAGATTTGATCGATCGTTGCTCCATTCTCTCTGATTCTATTGGATCGATTCGAAATCTAGAAGATTAGATCTGGATCAATTTGGATCTTCCTCTTTCATCAAGCCAAAGCCATTCAGGTTTCAAGGAAGAAGAAGAAGAACCCTAAAGAGATTTCTGGATCTGATTATTATTGATAAGTATTGTTTCCTTCATTTCTCAATTGATTGTAGAAGTTTTCTCCGAGTAGTAGGAGCTTTGTTCTCCGAGTTGTAAGAGAAGTATTCTCTGAGGTTGTAGGAGATTTGTCTCCGAGTTGTAGGAGTTTTGACTCCGAGAATTGTAGGATCTTTCTTGATCCGAGATTTAGTGAAGTAGTCATTTCTAGCGGTGGTGCTAGATTGGCGAGGCCGACAAGTGGAGTACCCAAGAATGGGGAACCACTATAAATTTCTTGCTTCGTCGGTGATTTAGGTTAGCAATTAGATATTTCAATTGGTATCAGAGGGTCGTTGTTCGTTGCTAGGTTAACACCTTGAACAAGATCCCTTCAATCTTTTTGCTATCTTTCATGGAAAAGTGCAAGGAATCTTCCTCGTTGAAATTGCCTATATGCACCAAGGGTAATTTCCCCATGTGGAAAGAGAGAGTGAAATTCTACATGGAGGCCGCAGATCCAAGAATCTTCCAAGTCGTGGAAGAAGGCCCTCATGTGCCTATGACTGCTTCGTCTACAAATCCTACTGTTCAGATACCTAAGAAAATGATGGATTTGACCAAGGATGAGATAGCTCTTGTTGCTCTTGACAAGAAGGCTAAAAACATAATTGCAAGTGCAGTGGACGATTCCATGTTGCAAAACTTAATCCACTGCAAATCAGCCAAAGAAATGTGGACATCCTTGATTGTTCTAATGGAAGGTACTGACGAAGTGAGAGAAGACAGAAGATCCCTACTCAATCAAGAGTATGAGGCTTTCAAGCAGAATAAGAAGGAGTACATCGCTGATGCGTACGAGCGATTCTTCAAAATAGTCAATGGTCTGAGGAACTACGACAGGGAGTTCACAAACGGTGAACTAAATGACAAATTCTTGCGTTCCCTAACGAAAGACTGGGATAGCAAAATTGTTGCCATAAGAGAGTTTGGAAAACTGCCAAGTCTAGAACCTCAGAATCTGTTCGGAAAGCTGCTGTCTCATGAATTACAAATGAACATCCGAAAATCTGAAGAGGATGTCATTCGAGCTTCAAGCAAAGAAAGAACATTAGCCTTGAAGGCAGAGAGTTCAAAGAAGAGCAAAGCAGTGACACCGATCAGAGAAAAGGAATCTAATAATGAAGAAGAATCGGAAGCCAGCTCCTCCTGTTCCGAACTGTCTGATGGGGAGTTCTCTTTGATTTCCCGTCAGTTTAAGAAACTGCTGAACAAACGAAGGCACATGAACAACAAGCCGTCTTCCTCGGATCATAAACATTCTCGTCGTGATGGCGACTATCACAGGAAGGGCTCAAGCAATAATGAAAGGTATAAATCCAAACAGAACAAACATATTTCTTCTGACATTATTTGCTACTGTTGTAATAAGCCAGGGCACATGATTGCTAAGTGTCCCTATAAGAAGAAAGAAGGTGGAAGGAAAGAAGACAAGAAATCCATCCATGGAAAGAAGAAATCAGATAGAAGCTTCGTCGCTAAGAAAGCCAAAACTCTGAGCGACAGTGACTCTGATGAGTCGAGTGATGAAGAAGAAGCTTACTTCGGCCTGATGGCCATGTCTGATGATGAAGAAGCACCCCCGTACACCGGAAAGGTAAATGATCACACTATCCTATCTGATTCTGATTATGCCTCGGCTGAACAACAGGATAACTCCTTAGACGATGAATCTGAGCTCATGGTATACAATGAATCCGATGTAGCTTATGTGGAAGGATTACAACATAATCTGATAAGCATAAGTCAACTTTGTGATAAAGGATACATTGTTGATTTTCATAAAGATAAGTGTTTGATAAAGTCGGCTGAAAATCATGAAACGATTTTAACAGGCATTCGCTGTAGAAACATATTTTGTTTAAATTTTCTTTGTATATCATCTTCTACACCAGTATGTATTTTGGCAAAAGATAGTGCATCTCTTGTTGACCAATGGCACAAGAGATTAGCACATATAAATCTCAAAACTATTAATAAATTGTTTTCTCAAAACTTAGTGCGAGATGCACCAGATGTTAAGTGCATTAAAGATAGACCTTGTCATGCATGTGTAAAAGGCAAGCAAACAAGAGCTACCTTTAAGAGCATTATTGGCAAAGATTCAACCAGGTGTTTATACCTGTTCCATATGGATTTGTTTGGTCCTTTGCAAATTAGAAGTTTAGGAGGAAAATCTTACACATTGGTTATTGTAGATGATTACTCTCGTTTTGCCTGGGTATTCTTTCTGAAACACAAGTCAGATACCTTTGACACTTTCACTAGTTTTGTCAGGCAAGTACAGAATGAATTTAACTATTCGGTGGTCAAAATCAGAAGTGACCATGGTACAGAATTTGAATCTGGAGCCATGACAGAATTCTGTGAAAGCCTCGGTATCTTTCATGAGTTTTCCTCTCCCCGGACTCCACAACAAAATGGAGTAGCCGAGAGAAAGAACAGAACACTCATTGAGGCTTACAGAACTATGTTGAGTGATTCTTCATTACCAGAATATTTCTGGGCTGAAGCAGTCAATACTGCTTGCCACGTGCAAAACAGAGCACTCATAAATAAGAACCATGAAAAGACTCCTTATGAACTTTTAAAGGGCAAGAAACCAACCATTTCTTATTTCCGAATCTTTGGTAGTAAATGCTTTATGCTAAACAATGGAAAGCATTACAAAACTAAGTTTAGCGAAAAGAGCTTTGAAGGTATTTTCGTAGGCTATAGTAGCCATAGTAAAGCTTATCGTATTTTTAATAAAAAAACTCTGGTTGTAGAAGAGTCTATTAATGTTGTATTTGATGAGACGAGCATGCTTCAAAGCAGCTCTTCTAGTTCTTCTATTGAAGTTGCAGGTTCAAAGTTGCAAGATACACACTTGCATAAGCCAGTTAAAGACGACGCTCAAACCTTCGTCAAGATCTCTCCTCTAACCTTAGCTGAAGAGGAAGATCACCTTGATGAAGAGACAACTCTAGTGGAAGAATTTGTTCCAGTTGAAGAAGAAGTAGTTCCTAGTGTTCCAATCGATGCGAGGAATCTTGAATTCAGACACATGAGGGACCACCCTATTGATCAAATCATAAGAGACCCTCATGAAGGCATTAGAACAAGAAGAGGTACTACAAACGAAAATTTGCACTTAAGCTTTCTTTCACAGGTAGAACCAAAGAAATTCCAAGAAGCAAATGAAGACCCACACTGGATTATTGCAATGGAAGAAGAATTAAACCAATTCAAGCGTTGCAAGGTCTGGACACTTGTTCCAAAGCCTAATGATAAGAACATAATTGGAACAAAGTGGGTGTACAGAAACAAGTTGGACGAAGATGGAAAAATCATCAAGAATAAAGCAAGACTTGTAGCCAAAGGCTACAGACAAGACGAAGGAATCGACTTCGATCAGACATATGCACCGGTAGCAAGACTCGAAGCGATTTGGCTATTTCTAGCCTTTGCTGCATTCAAGGGTTTCACTGTATACCAAATGGACGTCAAGTCAGCATTCCTCAACGAAAATATCAAAGAAGAAGTATACGTGGAACAACCTCTAGGTTTTGTCAATCCGGACTTTCCTAATCATGTTTATTTACTTCAGAAAGCTTTATATGGTTTAAAACAAGCTCCTCGAGCTTGGTATGAGACGCTGTCTAACTTCCTTCTTGAGAACAAGTTCACAAGAGGAAAGATAGATAAGACATTATTTCTTAAGGAAGTAAAAGGCAAGATTTTGCTAGTGCAAATCTATGTTGACGACATTATTTTTGGCTCAACGGATGACAACCTTTGCAAGAAGTTTTCAAAACTTATGCAGGGGAAGTTTGAAATGAGCAGTATGGGTGAGCTGAAGTATTTCTTAGGACTTCAAGTGAAACAATCTGAAGATGGAATTTTCATCTCTCAGACGAAGTTCACCAAGGAGTTAATTAAGAAATTCGGAATGGAGGGTGCAACCTCCATGAGGACTCCAATGAGCTCAACTATTTCTCTGGACAAGGACGAGAAAGGGAAACCTTTTGATGAAACCAAGTACAGAAGCATAATTGGCTCTTTGCTCTACCTTACTGCTAGTAGACCCGACATAATGTTTTCCACATGTGTATGTGCTAGATATCAGGTGAACTCTAAGGAATCTCACTATACTGCTACAAAGCGAATTTTGAGATATCTTAAGGGCACACCAAATCTTGGCTTATGGTACCCAAGAAGTAATGATAGCGAACTAATAGGCTATTCAGATGCAGATTTTGCAGGTAGCAGAGACGACAAGAAAAGCACTTCCGGAACATGTCAATTTCTCGGAAGGAGGCTTATATCCTGGAGTAGCAAGAAGCAGAATTGTGTTGCAATTTCAACCGCCGAGTCAGAATATATTTCTGCAGGCAGCTGTTGCGCACAACTTCTATGGATAAGGAATCAACTTCAAGACTACAATATGAAGATCAAGAATATTCCAATGTTTTGTGACTCTTCCAGTGCAATTGCTATAGCAAACAATCCAGTCTCCCACAGTAGGACAAAGCATATTGAACTAAGGTATCACTTCATCCGGGAACATGTGGATAATGGGGACATCAACTTAAGCTATGTCCCTACGGATAAGCAAGTTGCAGATATATTCACGAAGCCACTGGATGAGACCAAGTTCTCTTTCTTCAAGACGGAACTTGGAATGCTCAACTTGGAGTAATGCTTAAAGCAAGAAGAAAAATGGAGTTTCTCAAAGTTATATATCTATGGAAAGCAGGAATCTGTCTTTCAGAAAGAAAGAGGTAGAAAATTTCTAAGTCTTAACAGAATTTCTCGAGAAATGACATAAACTTTTCGAGAAATGAAAGACTTCTCGCAAAATGCACTTGCACTTCTCGAGAAATGGGTTATCCCTCGAGAAATGCTCTTTCAAAGTCAGAAAAATAGGACTCTGGGATTTCTCGAGAAATCAAGATACTTCTCGAGATATTTGAATAAGTTCTCGCGAAATCAGTATATCTCTCGAGAAATGACGTTCAATTGTCAGAATTCTAGTCTTTATTTTCCGGGATACGACAAGTCAGGTATGCGCATTTTTATTTTCTTTATCTATAAATAAACCTCAAATAATTGTCACATCAAACCAAACTATAAATAGACAATCGAAAAAAATTAAGTTCACGCGAGTTCCTTCGTCTTTCTCTCGTAAAGCCACCGACGGTTCGTCTTCCTCTCACGCGAAATCGAGATTTTTGGTCAGTCGATTCTTGATTTTCTTTCTCTCTCGCATTCACTTGTTCATTCCTCGTGATCTATGGCGCCTCATTCGAAGCCAAAGGTTGGCGTGGGCAGTGAATTAGTGCGAGAAGGCCTAATTACCATCTCAGATGATTTCCAGAACTTGTTTTATCTACTTGAAGCCGCCGGTTTATCCTTTGTTCTAGAGCAGCCATGCAAAGTTTTGTTTAAAGAGGTGGAGGAATTCTTCATTAATGTTAAGGTTCATAAAAGTGGATTGAAGATGAAATCTACTATTGGGAATTGCAAACTCAAGATCACTCCTAAGTCTATTTCCAAACATCTGAAGTTGCCTTTAGTGGAGGAAGAAGATTCTCTGGATGATGATGATTGGTTGAAGGCAGTGACTTTTGTAGGTCTGAAAGCAGCTAAGACTCATCGGAGACAGCAAATGAATGATGTAGGAAAACTTCTAGTGGACATTATTTCCAAGGTAATATTGGGAAATACAGGAAGTCTGGGGTATGTGTCAGTGGATGTATTCAGCTTCGTCACTTCAGTTATCTGTGGAAAGAAGTGCAGCTGGGCAGATGTTGTGTTTACAAAGATCAAAGAGAGCATCTCAAATCCAAACCATGCAAGGATCATTACTCTTTACTTGAGTCAACTTAACCCTCAAGTATTTGACATGTCCAAAGGAACCATCATTCATCACTTGAAGAAGTTGGATGTGTTCACCATCCAAAGGTGGAACATCAGGATTTCTAAGCCTTCAGAGGGTGGACATTCTCAGGGGGATCCTTCTGGTCCACAGGATGTGCATTCAGCTCCTCCTCCAGATTCTTCAGCACAGCAACAAGCTCCACCATCTCCAAGTCATCTAACATCTCCAGGTCAGCAGCATGTCCCTCCAGCAGCAGATTCAGTTCCTACTCTTACATCAGATAATACTCCATCAGATCAGGTTCCTCAAGGTTCAGAGATTCCTCCTCCTGATGTGGTATTCTCCCCTATCTTAAATAATGTGGTGTCTTCTCCTCCTCCTCCTCATGATGTTGCAAAAGAAATTGTTGATGCTAACATAGCAGATGTTCTTCATGACATTCAGAACACTGTAGTTGATGATGAGCAGAACTCCAGTGATCACCATGCAGGTTCAGGTGCAGATTTTGAATTTCATCATGATGATGATGATGCATCTGTTCACAATACTCCTTCTCCCCCAGCAAATACTGAGGGGGAGCAAGAATCCTATATGGAAATGAGTACAGAAGCACAGGGACAGCCTGTAGTTCAAGCAGATGAGTCTGTGGATCTGTCTTTTCTTCCAGAGAAAAGTACAGTTGTTCTTGAAGAAATCCCTGAACCAGTCCAGCCAGCCCCCATTTCTCCTCTTCTCTTTGCTGACCATGCCCTGCTAGGTCAAATTGAACTGTTACTCCAAAGGCAGAGTGCCAAGATAGATTTATCTTTCAAGGAAGTGCATGCCAGGATAACAGATGTAGAGAAAGCTGTGGATAAAAAGCTGAAAGCCTTCCAAGATAGTTCAGAAGAACTCAAGAGGATTGTCATTCAAGGAGGAAAAGCAGTTGACCACACCTTTGAGGGTGTTGGTAAAGTGTTCGAGCAGATAATTGAAGCCAGAAAGACTCAAGAATCTATGATTAATAAGGCTGATGAACACTACTTCAAAATTGTTGATGAGGTAGGGTTGTTCAAAGAATCTGTTCTCCAGACTCTTCCTGTAGAAGTCAGAAAGGGGGAGGACAAGTTGATAGGTTCAATTGATGAGAATTTATTTGCATTCCATAATCATATGAGTGAGAAATTTGATTACTGTCTCAGGGAGTTCAGAAGCAGGTAGCTTATGTCAATGAATTCACACAAAGGTCTACTGCTTGGCTCCATAGTGAGATCTTTCCAGAATTGGGTATTGACCCTGCTGTTCCCCCTCCTCAGTATGATCTCCCTCCTCAATATCCTTCTACACAGTATGAGGCTCCTCAATTCTCTCCAAGACAAGATGTGTCTTCTGATGTAGAAGCTGTTTCTTCTAAGTAAGGGACTAGTAAAAGAAAATATGGTGAAGGACCTTCTGCTAAGAGATCAGTTCCTGAATCTAGTTCAGCGGGCTCTGGCAAAGCTGCTGCTACTAATCCTGTGAATTATCCAGAATTATGGAGTCCTATTTCAAAGGCTATTATTCTTGATTCACTCAAATTAGTTGAAGAAGGTGGAATGCCAGTCTAAGACTATTTCAGCAATTCTGAATGGAAACTTTATCAGAACAGCATGATCAAAAGGAGATTACATTACAGAACAAATAAGTACAATGATCCTACAGCTCCTCCAGCTCCTCTAAAGTGCCATCCTAAACCTTATGCATATTTCAAAAGACAGGAACAGAAAAGAAGAGACAATGCCAGGGAATGAAGATCATCAAATTCTTTTTGTCATATGCTTGTGTGAACTTTAAGTCATGAGACAATCTGAAAATCTATATATAGTTTTGATTTTGATGTGATAATTATTTTCCTTATATAGATTTAGTTTTTGATGCTCTTTCCTTATCTGTCTCTATTTAATTCCTGGTATATCTTGTTGTGTATTATTTTGTTGCAATTCATCTTGGTAAGTAGGGTTCTGACTTCTACAAATAGGGGGAGATTGTTGGGTATTGTATCCACAATAACCTTGATTTGTAGAAAGTTGACTATGAACCAATATTGAATTGCTTATATATTTGATATGTTTTTCTAGTATTGTCTTGCAGGTTCACTTTGCTAAATGTAAACCAATGTCAGGTCACAGTGCGTCAATGAGCACAGTCTCTTACAATGTAATTCCTCATTGTATGAGATATGGTGTTGACTCATATGTGATCTCTCTATTGGGATGCATTTCTAATCAAGACAAAGGAAGCTAAGGTCTTGGAGGTGCAGCTGTTCTCATAAGAAAAGTTTAAAGAAATTCTTCCAAGTATATTTTTCGAGAATCCAAGTGTATTTCTCGAGAAATCTGAAAAGCTCTCGGAAAATCCTTTGAAACTCTCGAGAAGTTCTTTTCATCTTAAGTCTCCGAAGGAAATCCATATTTCTCGAGAAGCTATCTTCATTTCTCGAGAAGTCTGTAGTGCTCTCGGAAAATCCCTTGATTTTCTCAAAAAGCCTTCTTTGCTGAAATTCTCCGAGAAAATCTTTTCTCTCGAGAAGTTTATCTAATTTCTCGAGAAGTTCTTGTTTCTTCCGAAAAGTTTAGTTTATCTTATTTCTCGAAGAAGATCCTTGTTCTCGAGAAATCCCTTCTTTTCTCGAGAAGCTCTGTCAATTTGTTTGAAAGCTTTGTTTCCGAGATCCAGCCGTGATTTCTCGAGAAGTCTTCTTTCTCTCGAGAAATCTGTTTCTCGTTTCTTCAAACTATTTTTACCGACTTCTGTTATCCGTCTGATTGACGAGATTCCCTTTTCTGTCTTAAGGTTTAAATATTCTATTTTAGACCTTCTCCTATAAAAGGCCCTCTATCTTAAGATTTAAGATATATCATTATTCAATTCCGATTCTCTCTCTCTGATTCAAGAAGTCGAAAATTTGCCGTGCGTGTCGCCATCTCTGGAGACTGTTCAGAAGTTCAGATTTCTCGTCTCCAAGTGGAAGAATAGATTCGATCGATCGTTGCTCCATTCTCTCTGATTCTATTGGATCGATTCGAACTCTAGAAGATTAGATCTGGATCAATTTGGATCTTCCTCTTTCATCAAGCCAAAGCCATTCAGGTTTCAAGGAAGAAGAAGAAGAACCCTAAAGAGATTTCTGGATCTGATTATTATTGATAAGTATTGTTTCCTTCATTTCTCAATTGATTGTAGGAGAAGTTTTCTCCGAGTAGTAGGAGCTTTGTTCTCCGAGTTGTAAGAGAAGTATTCTCTGAGGTTGTAGGAGATTTGTCTCCGAGTTGTAGGAGTTTTGACTCCGAGAATTGTATGATCTTTCTTGATCCGAGATTTAGTGAAGTAGTCATTTCTAGCGGTGGTGCTAGATTGGCGAGGTCGGCAAGTGGAGTACCCAAGAACGGGGAACCACTATAAATTTCTTGCTTCGTCGGTGATTTAGGTTAGCAATTAGATATTTCAATATGTATATATATACTTAATATATATATATACATATATATATACATGTATATAGATACATATATATATATATATATATT
>JAWHQI010002868.1:0-10000 GCA_033032865.1 Dactylorhiza incarnata | reverse complement strand
GCCTTGGGCAACCTCTTCTGCATTCATGGGGGTGCAGGCCCGGAGTCCTCAAGAAAGGCTAGTCTGAAAAGGGTTTATCAATCAGAGGTTGCTGCCACCTCTTCAGCACCGGTCCGGGGAACGGTCACTTTTGGTGAGGAAGATCTTTCTCAGACCGCGAATCCTTTTGACGACGCGGTCGTCATCAAACTGTAATTGAAAATTATACAGTAGAGAAGATTCTGATTGACACAGGAAGTTCAGTCAATGTGCTCTTCAAACCCGCCTTCGAGGCGTTGAAGACAGGTAAAACCCTCCTTTCAACTGAAGGCCCCCTCTATGGTTTTTCAGGAGAAAAGAAAGAAGTGGAAGGGCTCGTTACTCTTTCTGTGGTTCTGGGAGGGATAGTGAAGTGGGTCAAATTCATAGTCGTTGATGCTCCCAGTAGCTACAACGCCATCTTTGGAAGACCCTTCCTAAATGCCTATCAATCCATCGTCTCAACCAACCATCAAGCGGTGAAGTTCGCCTTGAACGGCAAACAACACCGAATCAGGAGCGACCCAAGGAAGGCCAGGGAGTGCTATGTAAAGACGGTCAACATGATCGTATCCTCTCCTCAAGAAATCATGTTGGCTGAATCAATCGAAGCTACTGAACAAGTTCCAGTTGCAGAAGAAATTGAGGAGGATGCAAGAGATGGAGTTCGCTTGGAACCTGCCCAAGCAACTCAGAAGGTCCGGATCAGCGAGGAAGATGAGGGCAAGAGCCTCTCCATCAACGCTGAATTATCCGAAGCTGACAAGGGTCAGCTCATCTCCTGTCTTCTGCAAAATCTAGACATCTTCGCCTGGTCGGCAGATGACATGCCTGGAGTGGACCCAAATGTTGCTTGCCATCATCTCAATCTCGACCCAAACTTCATCCCGATTCAGCAGAAGAAGAGGTCTGTTGCAACTACTCTAGCACAGCCTATCCGTGAAGAGGTAGAGAAGCTCCTGAAGGCGAAGTTCATCCAGCCAATTCAATACCCGGAATGGGTGTCAAACGTTGTAATGGTAAAGAAGTCGGGTGGAAAGTGGAGGATGTGTGTCGAATTTACTAAACTCAATAAAGCTTGCCCCAAGGATTGCTACCCCTTGCCTCGGATAGATTCCTTAGTAGATTCTGCGGTAGGTTATTCTTTTATGAGTTTTTTAGATGCTTTTTCAGGTTATCATCAAATCAGAATGCACAAGCCAGATATACCCCATACTTCATTTATCACGAATGATGGTTGCTTCTGTTATCTCGTGATGCCTTTCGGGCTAAAGAATGCTGGAGCAACCTATCAGAAAATGATGGACACAGTGTTCAGAAGTCAAAAAGGAAGAAACCTCGAGGTATATGTTGATGATCTCTTGATAAAAAGTAAACTATTCTCTTCTCATCTTAGAGACCTCTCAGAAACTTTTGCAACCCTTCGAACTTTCAATATGAGGTTGAACCCGTTGAAGTGTGTTTTCGGGGCAAGTAAAGGAAAATTCCTGGGTCATCTCCTTACTCCAGAAGGGTTGGAACCCAATCCTGACAAAGTGAAAGCTATTCTGGAAATGCCACCTCCCAAATCCCCAAAAGAAATTCAGCAGCTGGGAGGAAGGATGGCAGGCCTAAGTCGCTTTATCTCCCGTTCAGGAGATAAGAGTGCACCTTTCTTTAAAACCCTCCGGGGAGGGAGTAAGTTTGAGTGGACAAAGGAATGTGATGATGCTTTCACACATCTGAAGAAGCAATTGACATCAACTCCTTTGCTTCAAAGCCCGCGAGAGGGGGAAAACCTATTTCTATATTTTGGAGTCGGAGCCGACGCCATAAGCTCTGTTCTGGTTCGAGAGGAGAAAAAGAAACAATTTCCGGTCTATTACGTGAGTCGAATCCTGAAGAATGCAGAGACTCGTTATCCTATTCTCGAAAAGTTGGCTTTAATGCTTATAACTTCAGCAAGAAGATTAAGGCCATATTTTCAAGCTCACTCAATCTTAGTCGTTACTGATCTTCCATTGAAGAGTGTCTTGGAGAAGCCGGAGCATTCAGGCAGATTGGCAAAGTGGGCAATAGAGCTCAGTGAGTTTGATATATCTTATGTTCCAAGAATGGCAATCAAAGCTCAAGTCTTAGCAGACTTCATGGTGGATGCTCAAGAAGTTGAGTCGCAGAAGGGGGTCGGAGTACCCCTTACCTGGAATATCTTCGTGGATGGAGCCTCAGGGAAAAATTCTTCCGGAGCGGGAGTTGTCTTAATCAACCCAAATGGAGTAAGGCTGGATCAAGCACTGAAGTTCTATTTTCAAGTGACAAACAATCAAGCGGAATATGAGGCTTTGCTAGCCGGTCTCAAGTTTGCCAGGGAACTGGGGATTGATGATGTCGAAGTTTTCACAGATTCTTTGGTGATGGCTTCTCAAGTAAATGGGACTTTCGAGACTAGAGATAGTATCTTGAAGCAGTATTTGACTCTGGTAAAAATTGAGGTTGGGAAGTTCAAAAGCTTTACTATCAATCATATCCCAAGAGGTGAGAACGTGGAAGCAGATGAGTTGGCAAAATTTGGGCTTCTTTCAGGGGGAACAACTTCGGAGTTGTTTCGCCCGGCGATTGAGGAAGGAGAGGTCATGGAGATTGATCAACATCGGTCTTGGATGGATCCGTTTGTTCTTTATCTTTCAACTGGAGAGCTCCATTCTTTAATAAAGGATAGGAAAAGGATTAAACGGAAAGCGGCTAACTATTATCTTGTTGCAGGAGTGCTTTATAGGAGAACTTTCCTTTCACCATTAGCACGGTGTGTTTCGGAGGAGGAGATTCCAGCGGTCCTTCAGGAGGTCCATTCTGGAGAATGTGGAAGTCACTCTGGAGCCAGGACGTTGGAAAAAATAATTCTAAGGCAAGGCTATTTTTGGCCTCAAATGAGTAAAGATGCGGAAAAATTTGCTAAGAAATGTGTAAAGTGCCAGAAGTTTGCTCCTCTCCAAAATCAGCCGGCTCAACAACTCAAGTCAATAGCAACTCCATGGCCATTTGCAGTTGGGGAATGGATTTGATTGGGCCTTTTCCTATGGCAAGCGGGCAACGTCGATATATAATAGTTATGATCGACTACTTCAGCAAGTGGATAGAAGCAAAGGCATTGGCCAAAATTACGACTCAAGCTGTGAAAAATTTTATTTGGGGAGAGATAGTATGTCGGCACGGAATCCCGATGGCAATCATCACGGATAACGGTTCCCAGTTCAACAATTCAATTCTTATTAATTTCTGTAAGCAAATTGGCATCGAACTACGTTTCGCTTCCGTGCATCATCCAAGAAGCAATGGGCAGGTAGAGGCCGCCAACAAACTCATCATAAATCTCTTAAAAAAGAAGGTAGAAAATGTCAGGGGCAACTGGGCAGAACAATTACCTTCCGTCTTATGGGCCTTGAGGACAACTCCAAGTTCTGCTACTGGGGAGACTCCATTCAAATTGTCACACGGTTCCGAAGCCCTTATTCCGGTTGAATTTGAAGTAAAAAGCCCAAGAGTCTTATTAGCGCAACAGAATCAAATTGATTGGATGGAAGGAAATGATGAAGAACTAAAATGCAGCCTTGATTTAATTGAGGAATTGAGAGATACGACAATCACCAGGCAAGAAGAGGTAAAGAGAAGAATGGCGAGGCTATTCAACAAAAATGTAAGAATCAAGGAGTTCGCTGTTGGGGATCTAGTCCTGAAAAAAGTAGATTCAGCAGCAAGAACTGGTTCAGTTGGAAAGCTTAACCCAAATTTGGCGGGGCCGTTTGTGGTAAAGAGCGTGCTTAAAAATGGCGCTTATCATCTCCAAACTTATGAAGGGAAAGAATTGTCTCATTCATGGAGCGGAGATGATCTCAAACTCTTCTTTTCTTAAATGTTCGTATCCGATTCACCCATTCTTTTTCTCACTTTTTCCTTCTCAAATGTCATGCAGGTATTATCAAAGCATTCGCAATATGAGTAATGCGTGACAAGTTTTAAGAATGTTATTTTTCGAAGAGCCAAAAACCTGTCAAGTGAGACATCGACGGATCCTACTATCTTCCCCCTCGACTTGTTAGCTCGACGTGTAATTCTGCCAGGACCACAGATATCAGGGGAGATTTCGAATCTGTGTAGCAGTAGCTCGCCAAGCTTGAGCGGTGGAAGTTTAGGATACCGGGTCCTTGCTGACATCTGGCACACCTCAGCATTTAAGGGGGTCTAGGTGGCTGGCTCAGCTCTGTCATGCATAAAGAAGGACATTGTTACGATCTTAATGATCTTTCAGGGAAAGCAATGTCGGTATAGCCTCCGCGGCATGACCACACCTGCCCTACCGATCATTTTGATTCGTAACTTTCGAATACTCGTTGAAGCGTGGTTAAGTAAGGGTCGGTCAGAAACATCCATGACCGTCGCCTGAACCTTAGATTGGCATGGTTGCAGTAAACTCAATAATCCTTTGTTTAAAAGGAGAGGCAATGTCGGTATAGCCTCCGCGGCATGACCACACATTCTTTTTGGATCGTTCCTAGAGATCCAATTTTCATATCTTCTTACTTCAAAAAGGAAAAATCTTATTCATCCCTTTGTATTGGGATCGGGCGGTCAGAAATTTTGAGACCGCATGTTTTTCTTTCCAACTATCTTCAAAGAATGATGTCATTTATAATCGCCGGGCATGACTTTTTCAGGATAATTGAGGTCGTTATTCAGAAAGCTCTTATGCCGACTTGACAGAGCTCGACCCGGTCTCAGTGAGATCGAGATTCTAGTATTCTCGTTATTCAAGGTTACATGGAATAATTATGATGCCCTGTTTCCCATCGAGTTGGGTTTTTTCTTCAAAAAAGGGGGGTCTGGATATAATGTGATCGCTGAACTGGAGATTTGTGAAGAGGTATTCATTTTATAATCTTGGTTATCAAGGGGCCATCAAATGGATTTCCTGTCATTTGGGCGCCGATCACCCAGAATTCAATAAGTTCAAATCATCTTCAAGATATAGTTTTCTTATATCGCGACCTGTGTAATATGAGACCGCATGACTATTGTGAATAAGTTGGTTATTTTCTGATCACAGTTAAGTTGCTGAATTTCTTTCAGTGATCTGGTTATCTCGAGATCGCAGAGTAGTTTTGGTTTATGCAGAATCAATTTCTTTTAAAGTCCTTGGTGTTTTTTCCAAGAGATCGCTACTTGAAGTTCTTTAAATGATTGATATAAAATTGTGATAAACTCAAGGCATTGAGATCGAATGCCGATTTTAAATCCAGAAGAACAAATAAATATATGCATCCAAAACAAACGTATTCACTTAGGCAAAATCCAACAGATATAAAATTTTATATATATATTCTGAAAAGTCAATTACAACAAGACCGCTCGGTCTCCAAAAAGGAAAAAGGGAAGTTATTACAATTCACTCTTTCTTTGATCTCTTCGGAGATCGCTCATCTAAAGAAGTAGAATCAGTGTCTGCAGAAGATTCTTCCGATTTACTAGGAGGAACTCTGGATCCAGAGCTAGAACCCGAGCTTGAGTCCCGACCTTGAGTGTAGCGGCTTCCGCTTTCTTCATCTTCGATCACCACATCTTCATCTTGACTCGCGGTCTCATCAACAAGATCCGCGGTCTCTTCAGCAGTTGCAGACTGCTCTTCAATCCTCTGTGCCGCATCAGGGAAGAGATCGGCAAATGTAATGTCCTTATACTCTTCAGTAAAACCACCTCGAACTCGAACCTCATTCAGCACTTGGTCGGCGGTCTCCTTAATGTGATGCATCATAGCCCTCTGAAAAGCCGGATTTTCAGGGTCATAAGCTGCATTTTCAGATTGCTGCAAAAGATATATGTGTTAGACCGCGCGATCATAGGTAACGCGTTCATAAAATATTTAAGTAGAACTGTCACTTTTCTTTCTTCTTGCAAGGCGGTTATTTCGTCCAGAGCGCCGCGAAGAGACCGCCCCATATGGTGATTTAAGATCACACTCCTAGCGGTCACCTGGGCACAGAGGTCGGGGAGAGCATCGTTCTCTATATTCAATATTTCGTTTGTATTTCTTTTTCCATACAGAGCCGAAGTGACCGCATATGCGTGACGGGTCACTTTTCCACTCCATAAAGGAAGATCGGTGGAAACCTTCACAGACCTTCCTTTGGCCGCCCATTTGAGGAGAGGTTTTCCTTTAATATCTTTCATTTTTCTTTTGAAACCAATCAAAGGAAAATCTCGCTCGGCGGTCTCAGAGGTGGTGCCAAACACGTCGGCCTCGCGCTTCAGCCTCCTCTCCCGCGGAGTGAGAGTTTCTGCTGCTGGGGAGATAGGATCTTGTGTAGGGACCGCAAAGGTCGCTAGAGGTAAAAAAAAAGAGAGTTAGGAAAAGCATTCAGAAGGCTTGAAAGGAAATTATTCGAGACCGCAAGAAAAATTTACTTTCAGCAGGACCGATCTCAGCGACCTCGGGCCAGATCGCTAAATAATGAACAAGATCGATCCTCTTGCCCGCCAAGAAAGCTAAAATTTTCAGCTCCTCTTCTGAGACCGCTCTTATCTTCTTAAAGATGCTGTCAGGTCGCGGAGAGGGAGAGCTCCTGAGACCGCCAAGGTCACCTTCAAAGACAAGAAATCTCTCCGTCCAGAAAGAAATTTTGTTAGGAAGATTAAGAATTTTTATTCCTTCTGCTGAGAAGTACATCAGCCCTTTGAACTCTTCTTTCTTCTTGCCTTCCTTCAGAACTTTTGCAGTAAAAGTTACGCGGAATAGGTTCATCGTAAATGTCACTCTTACCGATCTCAAATAATTTATGAAGACGTTAATCAGACCGATCGAGTTTGGAGGCAACTGAGCGAGCACGAAGCCATAGTACTCCAAGATCTCTAGCCATTCCCAGGGGAGGGGAATTCTCAACCCTAGGTCAAAGTGATCGATTGGGATGATAATTTTTCTTTCCTCTCCAAAGTTCAGCCTCTCATGTTCAGCTGGCGGTCTTACAACTATCTGAGTCTGAATCATGTGCTTCTTGATGAATTCAATATACTCATCCTTGGATAAGTGGCTTTGCTTGTGATCGGCGCTCAAGAAAACATTAGCAGAAGAGGCACGAGCGGACACCATTTTGCGTGGTCGCTGAGACCGGTGTTTAGCACGCATACAAAGAATATGAAATAAAGAATAGGAAGACGGCTATTTATAGAAGCCGAAGGGTCATTTCGTAATCATTACCTTCTGCAGATCGTCCAGCGAAAGCCTCTCAGACCGCTCGATCTATGCAAGGCTAAGTGAGGGCATTCCATTTTTGGCGATCTCAGTAAATTAAATACAGCACCAGTAATAGGCATTCCATGCATAAAGAGATTGAAATCAAAGAAATAAAGATCGCACAAAGCATAAAATAAAAAAGGTCACAAAAATAGATGGAACATTAATAGTAAAAATATTACAAGGCAAAATGTTTAAAATTCAGAGACCGCTCGGTCTCAAAACAAATGATCATCTCCTAGAAGGCCTGTTTCTTCCTACATGAGCAGCGACATCTTGCATGTCATTCACTGCGGCCATAACTGACACCAAACTGTGATTGGCCAGCATCGCAGACCGGTGGATCTTCGACATCTCCTTGTCCACCTGCTCCATAGGAATCAGCACATATTCGAGCTGCGGTCTCTCCGCTGGATGATCGCTGGAGGTGCCCGGTCGCATCAGCATTTTTCCGTGACCGCCCCTCAGCCTCTCATTCTCCGCAGACAGCGCCGCAGCCTTCCCCTTATAGTACTCAGCCTCCTTTTCGGCTTTCTTGAGAGCTCGAGCGATCTCTGCAACCCTCAGATCGCATTACTGCGCAATTTTTCTTCGAGATTACGGATCTGATCGTTCTGAGTCCGCTCCCTCATCAGCATAAAACGAACATCCTTGAACATAGGGTTGAGGATGTTGGTCAATTGAGGGGAGATCTCAATGTGCTGAGGAAGCTCTCCCTCCTCGATCTTGACATTTTCATTATCTGCGGTCACAAGAGATGGGTTATTTCAATCATGAGCATACAATCAAATAAGCTTTTTAAATGAACAGAAATATCAAATAAGCTTTTTAAATGAACAGAAAGAGTACTTGGAAAGAAGTTAAGACCACAGTCACGTAAAGCTCTTCTGGTATCTTTAGTGTCCGCGGGATCTGCGGTCAGAGAAAGGTGATCTGATCCCCTTAAGCGCTCCAGATCCATTCTTTCCAAATCTCTTTTCTGCGATTTTTCTCCCTCTTTTCTTCTCCTTTTTAATTCTTCATTACTTAAGAGGATGTCATCGGTCTCAATAAAAACGATCTCATGTTTTCTTTCAGGGGAAGCAGAGCGAACTATAGGTAATGAAAGGAACTCGACCGGCTGAGGAATCATTTTATACTTACCAGCTCGCAAAATCGAGACCGCCGCCGCACGATCCGCTGCAGCCTTGTTCAAACGGTCTCCCTGAAGAGAATCATTTGGGAGACCGCTAGAAAGAGCAGCCTTCTCCTTGGCGATCTGCAACCTATCCGCGATCTCCTCCTCAGTATTTTTATCCTCTACGGTCTGTAAGACCGCAGCCTTTTCCCTCTCATCAACGATCAGGGCCGCTTTTTCCTCAGCAATCCTGACCGTTTCCTTCCTCCTCTCCTCAGCGATTAGAGCTGCCTTCTTCTCGGCAGCCCTGAGCGCCTCTTTCTCCCGTTCCTCCTCGGCGGTCTTAGCCGCTTACTTTTTCTTTTCTTCCTCTTCTTTCTCCTTTTTTCCTCTTTTCTCCCTTTCCTTATCCTTCCTCTTCTTCTCATCAGCCTTTTTCTTCTTCATCTCTTCCTTCTCTTCTTCTCTTTCTCCCTTTTTTTTCTTTTCTCTTCCTTCTCTTTCTTCTTCCCGTCTTCCTCCTTCACCTTGATCGCTCTATCAGCGATCTCCTTCTCCCTGTCAGCGATCTCCTTCTCAACAGCGGCATTTCTAAGAGCAGAAGCTTCAAGGGGATCCAACACCTGCAACGATGAAAAAGACGAATTATTAGAAGAAGCTTCATCAAGATAGGCGATTAATTCAGAATCATCCTCTCTTGATAAAACTGAGATCGCAGGAAGGAAGGAGGGATCGCCCTTAACGCTCACCTTAGAAGTTTCCACGATAATCTCCGGATCGGTAGATTCAGACAGTGTGATCGCCCCCGGGGCGATCACGTCTTTTTCTTCCTCATTTTTCCTGCTTCTTTTATAAGTTAAACTGGAAGGGCTTGAATCTTTTCTCTTCTTGCTCTCAGCAGCTTCCACGCGGTCAGCAATCTTTTGCCTTAGAGATTCTGCTTCGGCCTGTTTTTGACGCAGACCGGCCAAAATGGTTTCGGTAGAAGCGGTCTCGGGTGGCTTGGAAACTCTTTGATCTAGCATTTCAAGGGTTTTCTGACAGTCAAAGGAAATGGAAAAGTCAGATAATTTCAACACAGGATCTGAAGAAGCTTTAGATGGCTCAGAGATAACAGAGACCGGCACAACTGAACTCTCCGGAAGTTCAGATTTCATCGGAGATCGGGCGGTCCCCTTTGAAGCGCTCGCTTTCGTCAAGATCTTTGGCGCCTTCTTCCCTTTCTTTGAGCTAACATTTTCCTTTTTCCCAGGAGAGTTTGCTTTTGATGGAAGAACTTTTAAGAGGTCAAGCATGGTCATTTTTGCAGGAGATCGCGCCTGCCAACTCTTTAGTGACCGCTCGAAGATTGGGTTTTCACAATATCTCGGAATATGAAGATATTAGCCAGTATTTATAGATCAAGACGCATTTATGACGGTCGCGGTCTCCGCGGTCAGAGTTAACATTTTCGAAGTTCCATGCGCAACTTAAAAATGTGCGGGGATTATGTTTGCCCAGAAAGCCCGCGACCTCCTCTTACTGGCCAATTTCTTCAATCTCAGCGGTCTCCGTTTGTGTGACCGCCCAGACCGCTAGCTGCCTTCTCAACCAGGATTTTCTAA
>JAWHQI010002867.1:0-22626 GCA_033032865.1 Dactylorhiza incarnata | reverse complement strand
TTCGTGACCCGACTGGTGGACTGCTGCGTTGACCATGAAGAGCGTTCGCGTCTCCGCATCGCATAGTGCTTTTTTTTTTTTTTTATTATTATTATTATTTATCAATGTGCTTTATTCCTTAGAATAAATATTCTATCTTCGGACTTTTCATTGTTATTTTTGTTACGTTGGTATACTTGAGGAGGTTGGCCGTCCCGACGCTGCGCCTTCTCGCAACACACTGCTGCGACAGTTTTCAAAACATACCCAACTTTCAGGTTATCCACACGAAACTTTGAAACACTTCATTTTAACACATTTCTCAGTTCAGAGCTCTTAATATTATTAATTTTTTTTTTTTTTTTTTATTAGCCGTACTGATAGGTAAGTTTTATCTTCTCTTTTCAAGAATTTACTTATTTAACTTCAGATCTTTATTGTTTTTCCGGTGTTCACTTTTGACTTTCGTGGTACTGACGTCACAGCACTCTGCGCACTACAGGCGTCATTTTAGTCTTTCAGTTCAGGCAAGTGCAAGTCCATCAGACTTTTCTTAGACAGTTTTCCTTGTAAGTGGTAACCTAGAGTCAAAGTGTTAGTGAAACACGCAGCACGATTAGGGACTTGACCCACTAATTGGCTTTCGCGATGTTTTGTTGTGTAGAAGCCTCGACACAGCCTTTCGACAGGTTCCACTGAGAACTTCTCTAAAACATTTGTTAAGTGTTAAATCAAGTGTATCACGGAAAACAGAAGTGATTAAGGAAAAACAGAGTTCATTTTAACCAATTATTCATTATATTTTCAAACAGGCAGTGACACTTTACATACTTAGTTCTTTTCAATTAAACAACTTAGGCTTTAGGACTTAACCTCACATTCAGAGTTTTAACATAAATTATTTACAAGTTTTAGAATGACTTTACTTCAGTTACTTTCAAAATTTACCAATCAATCAATTATTTACAGTGTTTCAATAGTTTCTTTGGCTAACCTTACTCTTTTGCAGGTTTTACAATCCGCACATTTCAGCCCATGTTGGTCTTTCTAAGTTTTCTTGCGGAAATGGCAATGAGGCGGAACTGGGATCATACGAAACAATCTCTCTTCTCTCAGTATCCTGGGTCCTTTTTAAGACATTGGCAATGGTAAGGTCTAGTTTTATAGTCCTTAGCTAGCCACTTCAATTGTCCTCGAGACACATTCGTGCAGTCTTTTCTTGTGTGATTTCTTGAGTGGCACTTCCAACATCTGACAAGTTTTTCACTGGCACCTCTTGATTCTTTTCTTCTCTTTCAGGTACAACTTCAGAAACGGTTTCGTATCTCCATTGGTTCTGGCACTTGCACTTCGAGACTTACTTTATTCATAAGAGAGTCCATTCTTGAACAAGGGTGTCTTCTTGGCAAAGCAGTTCCTCCTCGTCTATCTCTGGAAGATCATTCTCTATCTCGTCGAACCTCAACAACTCATCTTCCAGTAAGTTTCTTTCATTTCTTACCGTTGCCTCCATCTCACAAGCTTGACCCATGGCTCGCCTCTTCTCTGCTTCTGCTTTCTGCATTTCTTGTCGCCGTAGGTTAGCCTGTTCCTGCTCTTTTTCAACTTCTTTCTCTTCTCTAACCTCACTTTCTTACTGGCTTCTTTTCTTTCTGCTCTTTGACTTTCTTCTCTTCAAATCTTTCTGCATCTTTTTCTTTAATGCTGCGTAGTCTACTGAAGGTAATGCTGCTTTCACTTGTACTGACTTCTTCAGTTTAGGACGTTTTCCTTTTCCTTCTTGCTCACTTTACTCTTCGTATTTACTTGTAGGACTTTTTCCCACGCTTCACTCTTTTCTTCTGACTTCTTTGGAATTTTATACTTTTCCAGAAAAATATCAATTCTTTTTGCACTCATTTTTCTTTCTTTTTCTCTGACTTTCAGAAACTTCAGCTGCTGTTTACGGGAAAACTGCTGTTTGTACTCTGGTATCCAAGGAGTTTTGTTGAGCACAGTAGTTTCTGGTTCATGTTAGTGAACACCTGCTGATACTTGCTGGTGAGTATCTTCTGTCTCTCTCTTTGGTAGGGCCTGCTTGTTGTCTCCCTTGCACCTGTTGTATTATTTTGCAAAATTTATTGTAACTTGTAACTTCTACTCCTTTTTCCCCCTTTTTGTTGCTCTTTTTCAGGAGTAGGTTTTCGTCAGACTCATCAGTTCCACTGTACGTGAGCCAGCCTCCTACATCATCTTGTCCAATGCGAGGATATGGTGCCAGTCTGTCCATGTGTACAATTTGGATATCCAATGGTTGTTTATCATTTGAATTCTGGCATCACAGTCGTTAATCACAGTGAGTATGGTATAGGGACCCTGACCATGGAATATGCAATTTTCGAGATACCTCACTTGATTTCATTGCTTTGTTGTATAGGAAAACCTTATCACCAACAGTGAACGGGGCCAACCCTGCATTTCTGTCATTATAGTGCTTCATTCGTGCTGCTGCTTCTGCACGAATTTCTCTGACCTCATGTTGGATTTTGTACAGAGCATTTCTTAACGCCCATGGATACTGATCCAAGTTAGTTGGTACTTGAGGTGGTGGTTCCCTTGTCATGCTCAGTGGTGTTCTCATGGGTGCTCCGAACATTATCTCATAAGGAGAGAACTTATGAGTGGAATGTGGCAAACTCCTATATGCCTGTGCAATAAAAGGCCAAATACTCTACCCAATACTGGTGAGCTCCATCACAGAGTAGTTTGAGGTTTTGTTTCAAAGTTCTGACCCATCTCTCCGCTTTACATTGGCAGAAGGATGGTAGGCTGTCGTCCGTGTCTTCCTTATGTGATACAAGGCCATCACTTCGTGGAACAAATCTGACTCAAAGATCCTTAGCCTGATCCGTCAAGATGGACAACGGAGCTCATAAACTGAGAACACGTGAGTGATGAGAGCTCTTGCTACTTCCTTTGCCTGTTGAGTCTTAAGTGGGACCAACACTGGCCATCCAGAAAGTGCTTCAACCGCTACTAACACAAACTTGTAACCTTCTCCCGTTGTAGGGTATGGTCCAGCTGTGTCAACATGCCATCTGCCATGGAGAACTCCATCATGGAATATTTTCAAAGGAACCTTTATTGTCTCAAGAGGTCTCCTTTGCCTTGAGACATACCAGACAATTGGCTACGACTTCCGAGATGTCGTTTTGCATGCCAGGCCACCAGAAAAACCTTTTTAAGCACTGTAGGGTTTTGGTGACTCCAAAATGGTTGGTTTGTCCCAGTTGTGAATGGTACTTCTTAATTGTGGCCACTACATGTTTCTGAGGTAACACTAATAATGACTTTGCCCTTTCAGGGTCTCCAGAAACATGCTCTACTCTCTTATAGAGTAGGTGAGAATCTAGGAACAAGGAATTGAACTTGTGCCAAAGGGCACGTGTCTTTGGGCCATATGCAGACACTTCTTGGAAATGAGGCCTTGTTCCATCGGCTACGGCCATGTATATTGGCATGATGTCCTCATCCAATTTCTGGTCCAATCACCATTGTCATGGACGACACTCCATCAGGTGCGATAGTCGTCCAGTTGACAAAGATTTCATCCGGATCTGCCTTTGTACTCATTCTGTCCTCCACTTCGCAGACTTTACAGTGCACTTCACATGTTTTCCAGTGAATATTTGTGTCTGGCTCGTAGTGATACATGTAGATTGTAATGGCCAAATCTCCAAAAACTCTGTGCAACATCTCTATGAGTGTCTTGAGTTGCATCTCGTCAAGCCCACAAGAGAAGCGGGCATACTGATGGCAGGGACATTATGCTTAATAACCCACTGCCTCAGATTTATCAGAGCCTGTTCCACCTCTACTGGGTAGGTTTGTCATAGTACTTGACTTTAGTAATGACATTTACTATGCAACGATCATGGCTATGGGAGATGACTAACCCTGGACATCCCCTGTCTTTCTGTTTCAGGAAGTCTTTCTTTACTTTATATAGAGTTTCCAGTTCAAATGCTAGTCCTTTACCAAACTTCCCATCGTGACTCACAGCATGACACAGTGGAATGGAAACTGGACTGTTAAAGATGTTGTCGGTGCACATGGAATAATTCAAAGTTTGATTGCTGTCTTTGGCTGATCATCTGGATGGACCACCAGATTATGATACCCGTGTGCCAGATCAGCGCAATGATACATTTTCTTTCCTGCCAGATGTTTGTAGCAGTTCTTGTGTCCTTGGTATAGGAGCTGCTGGGACTCTCGTGATAGCATTCAATGCTCGATAGTCCACACAAACCCTAACTTCTCCAGTTTCTTGGGCACACACAATATTGGAGAAGCCCATGCAGATTGACTTGGAACAATGGCTCCCATTTTCAGATATTTAAGGAAAGTTTCTCTAACTTCTTTTCTGTAGTGTAATGGGACTGGCCTTGCACTCTGCTTGATAGGTGGGTGGTCTCCAGTATCAATCCTGAATTTAAGCCATGGACACGTTCCAAACGTGTAGTTGTCTGTTGCAAACACGTCATGATGTACTTTCAGAATTTCTTCTAACACTTTCTTGTGTTTAGGTGACAGATTTTTACTACTCTTGTCCAGCAACTGCTGAAGATCCTCTGGAAGTTTTTCTAGTGGTGGCTTTTTGGGGTTTGTGTCAATTTCTGCACCAAAATGGGGCGCTACTTCATGTTCTTACCAAGCCACTCCACATTCACAAACTTCAATTACTTCACATTCCTCCTCCTCCTCGTCAAGAAGAGTGGGCTCCTCATCAGGCTGCATGTCGCCGAACACATTTTGGTGAAGCTCATCTGTATCATCTTCATCCATGCCACTAAACTTAAGTGGATGAACTAAGAAAACTTCGCCAATCACAGTGTACTTTGGGATTTCTATACACTTACTACCGAAGTTCTGTAGTGTAACTGTTAATGGAGCCGTCACACATGGGACCATCCCCGACTGGACCAGTACTGAATCAGGTAACTTTGAAATTTTATTCTCCGTAAATTTATTACTGGTAAAAAGACCCGTTCTAGCTGTACTCTTTCCCAATTTCATTACTTCCTCAGGCTGGACTTGGCTCTGCGGCCCTCGTGACTCAGGATTAACACCTTCCTGGTCCTTTATGGTGACGTCCACAGAAGGCGAAGCGCTATCGGTTTCAAGACCTGACCCCGGTGTGGACTGCACCGTTGCCTGGCCTTGTTCCGCGTTCACTTCGTCTTCCTGACTCAACCATACGCTAGCTTCACTAGCTCATCAGCCGTTAGGTCAGCATCCAACTTTGTACTCAGCTGCCTTTCCACGAATGGTCTTAGCACAGTCCTATGACTTGCTCTTACAACATAGTACAACTCACCATCATCAAACTTTCCTTTCATTTCAGATTTCTTTATTTTTGAACGGGACTTTTTCCTTAGGGCCAATTTTTATATACCTGCCCTTAACATGAACTCTCACATCATAATAATCCATAAAATCAAAACCTAGAAGGTTTTCACCAATATCAGCTTCGTATACTGGAAAGGGGTTACTGCTTCCCTTTTACTTCAATATTGGTCCAGACAGGTCCGTACAGTGTGGCCTTATGCGCTGTTGCACTTTTCATCCGTAGCTTTGCGACAGGTAAGTCCATTCTAGTACGTTTAAGGACTGTGATTTGTGCTCCTGTATCCACTAACGCTTCTGTTTCTGTTCCCAGGAGATTGCACTTGATATATGGAGCGTTCTTAATTTTTGGAACGTCAAGGCATGAAGTGCATACTGAACACTCACTAGGTTCGTTAAGAATAACATTAGTGCAATCTTTTAGTGCTTTCTTCATGCAATCAACCTCTTGTTCTTGTTTGCTCCTTTTCTTTGGTGCTTTAACTGGCACACTATTTTCATCACTTTTTTCTTTTCACAGGCTTGCTGGTTTTTATTGTTGCCAAAGTTTCGTTTGTGCTTTTTGGTTGCACATTCTCTGCAGGCACCCGACTTCCCTCTGACTGGAAGGGTACCACGCCTAGTTTCCCTGGTTATCCTGGTCATTATCATTAGGGACATAGGGCATGCGTTGTTGCCTCTGGTTCTGTCTCTGATTCTGATCTTGTTGACCTTGCTGCCTCTGCTGAGGACCTTGAATTGCTCGGGTCAACCGACCTCCTTGGAGCTGATTCAAATCCGGCCATCTTCCTCCTTGATTGCTTCCTTGGTCGTGAAACTGGTAGTACGCCAGGGCAGTACGAAGAGCATCAGGTGGGAATGTGAAATTAAATCTTCACGACCGCCTTTGCCCTGAGCTTCATCACGGAGGCGATTCCGGCAATCCCTCCAAACATGCCCTTGCATGTGGCAGTAATTGCACGTACGACCACCATTGTTGTTGTAGCCGCCTCGCCCATTACCACCATTTGGGCAGTTGGCTGCAAAATGCCCGGGTTGCTTGCAGTTGTGGCAAGTTCCGCTTTGGACATTCCCAGCCATATCCTCGACCTCGTCCTCGTCCAGCTCCTCGTCCAGTACCTCGGCCACGACCACGTCCACGCCCTCGATAAGACGTTTGTGTGCTCGTGCCAGGAGCTTGTTCATCTTGGGCGAGCTGATGAACTTCAGCTTCCTTTCTGTCATCTGCCTTAGAGGTGCTTGGCTCTACCTCAGCTAGACGGACTTTCTTGGCAGGCCGTTCCTCAGATAACAGCAAACCTCTGTTCAGGTTTTTTGACTGCATCGGCCAACGTGTCGCAAGGTGCGTATGCAAGTTTTCAGCTGCATTTTTGTCACTCAACCCTTTAACAAATGCAGTAACCAAGGCTTCTTGCAGGTCAGCCTCATTATGTGTGACCATATACTTTCGGCCTACATGTTCGACTTGAAGCGCAAACTCCTCAATCTTTTGCTCAGCACCCTGTTTGAGCGTCTCAAAGTCACGCTTACGTTGCCACAATGACGTTACAGCACTGAAAGTCTTGACTAGCAGTGCGTCAAGCTCTTGGAAGGTAGGCTGTTTCTGCTGTTGCTCCAGCATTGGCAATACCATAAGAGCTTTGCCACGCAATGCCGCCACTAACTTCTGTCCTTTTTCTTCCTCAGACATGTTGACTGTGAGGGTCCTGAACTGTGATCTCCACAACGTATAACATCTGTTCTCCGTCATAGTCTGGAATTTTGACATGTTGCTCGGGTTGGACTGTCCGCTGCTGCTGTGCGCCTTGTTGTTGCTGCAACTGCTGCTGCTGATTCGCGAACATTTGCGTCATCATGTTAAAGAACGGCTGCATGACGCGAAAACCGGGCTCGAAGTCGTGCTCCTCGCCTTCCTGCTCGTTGTGCTCTCCTTCGTCTTCCTCTTCCTCCTCCGCAAGCTGAGCTTGCCTAGGACGGAGTACTCGTCCGCCACGAGCTACACCACGGCCTCGACCGCCACGGCCTCGACCGCCACGGCCTCGACCGCGCCCGCATCCTCGACCGCGACCACGCCCCCTTCCTACTGGTGGCGCGTCGTCTGGCTCTGCCTTCTCCTCCGTCAGGCTGCTGGACTTCTTCTACATTAAAACCTTCAAAACCTGGGAGTCCAGGACGCCCTGCACGGGGGGGGACTATGCGAACAACTGCGTCAGGATCAGGATGAGCTGGACCCGGTTGCGGCTCATTATCCCGTGCCAAAAGCCCAAAATTAAGACGGAAAGGCTCCATAATACAGTTGGTTTTTCTCTTGATAAGTTGTGTTTCTTATTTGGTGCCCTCAGAACCTAACAACAGTTCTAGCTCGAGTTGCCTCGGCTTTCAGATACTGTTACACGCACGCCGTGAAGTCAACAGCTCGTTTCCGGCTTTCGCTAAACTTCACCCTCTCTTACTGGTTACGAGCAGCTCAGTTAAGGCTTTCGCTACGTGAACCCCTTTTATACTGTTAATCGGACAGCTCAATGAAGGCTTTCGTCACGATAACCTCTTTTTCGCCGTTAATCGGGCAGCTCAATGAAGGCTTTCGCCACGACAACCTCTTTCACTCAAAGGAACGTCAGACGCACAACCTGGTAGTGGCTTTCGCCGCAAAGGACAGCACTACTAGCCAGGCAGGCAACCTCCGTACGCTCCCTACTAGATCACTAATTGACCTGTCTACACTTTCACACACACGCTCTCGTCTCTAGCCACGCACTCACACTCTCGTCTCCCTCTAAAAACGCAAACCACACTCACGGAATGTCAGAGTTTGACCGCTGTCACCACTTGTAGTGTTTGGGCACTATGAGCGGTTAAGGGCGAATCACGACACAGAGTGAGGGATGACTTGGTTTATTAGGGCAAACCGAACAGTGGGAGACCAGGCTACAGACTGCTGACCGGCTCTGTAGCGCGATCCAATTTATAGTTTGGGCAACAATAGTGGAGGGGATGACGGCTTGGTCGGGTGTGCTCAGAAAGCTAGACAATAGTGGAACCTTGGCCAAGGAGGGAAGTACCATGCCAGAGTAGGAGGAAGAGAATAAAGAAGAATATAAACTGACACTTGTAGCTTTAGTAGCCAAATCGTTACATTATTATTATTATTATTATTATTATTATTATTATTATTATTATTATTAATTATTATTATTATTATTATTATTATTATTATTAATTATTATTATTATTATTATTATTATTATTATCCCTAGTACATTCTCATGGTATGGGCACACATGTTTTAAAATATCTGTCATTCTTTGTAAACAGCTGCACTCATTTTAGAACGGCACAAAATGTTTCTCTGACCGTTTAAGAATTTTTTTCCATATCAACACTAATTATGAACCATTGTTTTTCAAATACCAAGTGCAATTTTGGAACGTGATGTATTTGTTCCTGTATGGATAATGCTTTTGGGGAGGTGACCCTTTTGCTCCTACACATTTCCCTCCTACACGGATACAGAAAATAAATATGTCATATTGGAATAATAACTGTGGAAAGGTAGATATTGTTTGTCCTACAGATAAAATATTTACCTTTCTCCGACGTAAATTATGATCGTTTTAAAAACAGTCTACTCATTACAAAAAATAACAAAACATATTTATAAAAATTAATGTGCGAATTGGGAATTCTTTTGTCCTTACAGAATTTTGTGCCCCCGTCTGGAGTGCACGCCCTATATTTTACTATTTAATATTTAATATTCCCTGTATTAAATTTATTGATTGAAAATAATGGCTCAAATAATCAGAAAATATTGTCCCTCTGGCGCCTTTGTCCGGAAATGCCGTAGAAAATTCTAGAATGTATGCAGGAATATTCGGGAATATTTTAGAATATTTTTAAAATGTTCAACTGCTGTCCTTCATTACATTGTTTTGGGTGTGTGGAAATGATCATATCTTCAACCCTGTTCATTTAGCCGCATGCGGAATTTTTCATAGCGGGCTGCTCCTGGACAAGTAGCCTCGCTGCGGGTGGCGGAGTGGTGAACAGCAGTGATCAGCAGACATGTTCGTTTGAAAACAACTGTGCTCACCGCCTGCGGAATTTCTCATAGCAGGCTGACCGGCTCAAGTAGCCTCGCTGCGGGTACCGTCGTTGTAAGGAGCAGACGACAATTTAATTTCCTGTGACATCCCCAGCCTTCGACGAAGTATACTTCACTTTCAGGTAAGGTGCAGACAAGTCACATTTCTAGCGTTGCGGTTTTATATGTTTGTTTCCTGGCACTAAAGTACCCGTTGTCATTCATCGCGAAAGTTTCATGAAAAGAACTGCCTTAAAAGCCGCATCTTTGCGTCGTATGTACGTAATCACTCTATCTTGACGACTGCTTTATTGCGGTATGTTTCCTCTGCTCCTTGGGGGTTATGTTAACCACCTGCTTTTGTGATTGAATTAATCCATAATGAAAGCGGGACTTTACGATGATGAAAGCCGCAACATTATTTTTTACTTTGTTCCTTTTGGCCTTCACCGTAAAAGAAATCATTATAACCCACTGAACTTGCCAGTATAATATTTCAACTGAACGCACTGAGCAAGCAAACGTTTTCTTTCCCTTTGACTTCAGATCAATGAAACTTCTGTACCTAATATTAACTCAGTGCTCTAATTTTCCTGCAGCTACATGACAAAGCTTGAGACCTGCACAGCTAGGCTCTCCTAACATCAAACTCTGCGATATGTAGCTTCCATTGGACACTGTGCCCTGTAACCAAGTCAGATTTCAAAGGACCTGCCCAAGTAAAAATCTCCTGTTTCAGGATGAATATAATTTGCATAGTTTCAGTTGATCGGTGCCTTTCTTTCATGTGTAATAATTATGTTCTTCTTCCCATCAGGGTTTTCCGGCGTCTTGTTTGCAGTGGCTGTACCACCCTGCTGACCACTGCGGCTTCGACTGGGAGCAAGACTTCTGTAGCCAGCCCGTCTCACTATGCAGGTACATTGCTTGTTTGGCATGCCTTGTGATAGGATTGATTTTCAATTTCATTTACTTAAAATTGATTTAGTCCAAGGGTCATCCCATCTGCATATTTTTAAACTTCTATCCGATGTTTATTTTCTCTTTGACATGGAATGGGAATGCGTTTCTGTCAAATATAGGGCAAGTCCACTACTCGTGAACTTTGTACAGCATGTTGCTCCATGATCTTCATGGAAACAACATGGCATTTAAAATTTGACAATCACTTCAGACTATATTTTTGAATTGTTTGTTTCTTGATTTCCCCTTTGGTGTCCATGAGTATAATTCTGAGTAGAGTATTACTGGAATATCTTTGTGTCCTGAGCAATGTCACATAGAAGTAGTGTTTTAAGTAGTGTTTGAAGAGTTCAAATTCCAATGGGCCCTTGTTCATGATTGTAACAAGTTTGTTCTGTTTGCAGACTGCGTCCCATTAGAAGGACTTCAGGCGCAGCCCTTGCTTCGGATTGGTGCTTCTACTCCCCTGCCCTCTTTGGTGTGTTATTGTGGATTGGACTGTCCTACTTATTTGTTTCCTGGCAATGTGAGTATGCTCTTGTGTTCAGTGCAGTTTATATTTTTTGAATGTGTAATAATTATGTTCTTCTTCCCATCAGGGTTTTCCGGCAGTCTTGTTTGCAGTGGCTGTATCACCCTGCTGACCACTGTGGCTTCGACTGGGACCAAGACTTCTGTAGCCAGAAACCAGCAAACTGCCTGCACCTCTACTGTTCCAGGCGAAAAGAAGAAAAGAAAAAAATGGCGATTTATTTTCAAAGAGGAAGCTGCAACTTTAAGAACAAATCAACGAATGATCGTGTGTGGAAATACTCCGAATGACCTTGTCCCAACGAGGGAATCAAAGGTTTGACTGTGATAAGTGATATACCTTTCCTTGACTTATCAACTTGTGTTTTAGCAGAGTATATACATTGTGTTTCGACTGGTGTAGTTCGACAAATATCTTCACTATGGCTAATGGTGATTGGTACATTCGCAATCATTTGAATAAAATGAACAAATTTCGGGAGGAAGAAATACGTGTACCAGACACTGTATGAAGACTGCCTGCTAGGTCTTTTGATTACTTTGCTCAAATGAAAGCTTATGAATTTCGGTCATATCTTCTGTACTTTTCACTAGTCATTGTAGCTCCTTATGAGTATCAATAGCATTGGATGCTTTTTGTTCACTCTTTTTTTACTTTTAACAGAGTCAATTCTGACAGTGATGTATTAACAGATGAAGGTCGCCTTCGTTTATTTGTCCGTGATTTAGGTGCCCTGTATAGTGATGATCAGTATGTGTACAATGTTCACCACCTACTTCATGTAGTTCTGTATGTGCGCCGCTGGGTTTGTCTCTGGTTCAATGCTGCATTTAGCTTCGAAGGCATGAATGGTATACTTGCAGATATGATTCATGGCTCAAAGAACGAAGGTAGAGAGCTTTTAAATTAACTGTCCCTTGCTCAGGGAAATCAAATGTTAAAAAATAAGATTGTTACTGATGCCAAAAGAAAAGTGGTTTTTCAGTTTTAGGGAATCCCCTTCCTCGTATTTGAACTGATTTGGAATAATTTGTCTCCAAGAATTGAATGCAGACGAGCCTGGAATGTTATGGTAGAATTCAGATTGGGAGAGAAACATTTTCTTCTCAGCAGTATGATAAAAATTTTAAAAGACGTAAGTTGTATGGGCAAATTACTTTCTTTTGCAAATCTGGTGATTCTGTCTTTTGCATTGTATCTGTTAACAATGTAGAACACACTTAGTTCTTCTTTCATAGAACTACTCGGACTCGAATAGGGCACATCATTCCTGTTGAAGACTGTGGTGAATTTATTGTATGTGAAGCAAAAGATATTGTTCAAAAACTAAGTAAAGTAAGTGATTTTTGTCCTATCGACCCAATTCCATTGAAAGAAACCTTTAATGATTCACAGTATTTTTCACTGGAGCCTTACATTTTAATAATTTTATCAAACTACTTTTGATATTTTTAATGGATTTACTTTAACTTCTTATGTATTTTAATCTTCTTAGATTATTAAATTAAAGAAATTAAAATATTATTTCAAAACAAAAAAATTCTATCTTTGACTCACTCAAAAAAATTTCCACATTAAATTTCATGTTGTTTGACTGGAAGCATTTACGGTGTCATGTGTCATTAAAATTAATGTAATAAGTGTATTGAAAATTTATTCATGTACGTGTCCTTAAATTTAATGTTTTGCTATGAAACAAAAGTCAGTACACAAATGACACAAAAAATGCCAACAATTTTGTAGCCAAATTTCAGTACACATTCCATGAAAAGTCAAAAATTTTGTAGCCAAATTTCAGTACACATTCCATGAAAAGTCAAAAATTTTGTAACCAAATTTCAGTACACATTCCATGAAAAGTCAAATATCAATACCAAAAATCAGTAATACAAGCCATTAAATTTCAGAAAGGAATTATTAAAAGTCACTGTTTTAAACCAAAAAACTTCAGTAAATATGCCATGGAATTTCAGTGGCTGTCTAGTATTACTAATGTTAATTTTCAGTCCAAAAGTTATGTATTCAGATAAAAGGCAGTGAATAATAAAATATATACATATAGGAAAGCTTTAATTTCATAAATTTCATTAATATTGAAGAGAACAGAATATACAAATGTCCAAACTAATACTGAAGAAAACAATTAACAAATGTCCAAATTAAATAAATCTAAGTTACTGTAAACAACAAGTATAAATTACAAAAACCTTCCCCAATCTGATGTGTAGTGAAGAATTTTGTTGGACAATTCTTTTATCTTTCCTCCCACTCCATCCACATGGCGTCTCTTCTTTTCATGTTTCGATCCTGTCTGTGTACCGGATGCCTCTGGGTTGATATCAAGGAGAATCCTAGAGGGCAAAGGAAAATTTAGTACAAGTAAAAAGGCTGGCAGAACCGAAACATAATCAGAAGTAATATCACAAATGCTTCCAGAACTAACATACCTTTGGATGAACTCGAGACTGTTGGCTATCTTAGTTGGGTATTGAAACCCAAAGATGTAGTACGAAACAAACGTCAAAAGCACACAGTCCTGAGCCTCATTGGCTTCTATTACATTGTCAGACACAACAACACTGCATCTACAGTTTTCATCAAAGAGTGAGGAACCTAAAAATAAAATTTTATCGAAACTAAAATAAATAAACCACAAAATGTGACACTTATAGAAGTCATATAATCTTACCCCGCAGCACAGCAACTGGACATGCTGTCACAGCCTTCACTTTCTCCACCATCTCTTGATCAGAAGTAGTTGCCTGAACAGAAAGAATGCATGTATAAGCAGAAGAATAATTCTTAATGAGGCATAAGACTCTAGCTGAAAGTTGGCCACTTACAGGCATAACTTGAAGCAGTTGTTGAACATCCTCTTTCATGAATGCAGCAAGGAGTGGAAACATGGCAATGCTGTTGACAGCTTGACTGCGCAGTGCCACTGCAGCAGCTTGCCTCTCTTTCATTAAAGCTAACATATCCCTTGAAAGAGCTGTGGAGCGTCGACTGTCCATGGTGGAGAAGTAGAAGTTCATGTAGTCGTTGAACTCCCCACACCTTTCACCCAAGCTGGTGGTCCATGTCGCCACCACATTTTTACCAAGTAGGGTGTTGGCATGAGACAATAACAGCTTCCTAGAAGTGAGACAAGGCCACCTAGCAAACACAGCTGAGATGGCTGTGGCAAGAGGCCGCTTCAGACGGTTCAGTTCAGACCGCAAGATGGCATAGGTTTGTTCCATCAGGACAGCAGCTTCTTCCGAATCTGTTTCAATAGTTGTCAGCCGCTGTCTCTTGTCCTCCTGGCTTGCCTCATCCTCCAGCTCAGGAAGTGGTGGGGCATAAGAAACACACCCATAATCTCCCGCTTCTTTGTTGGAACCTATGGGTTCAACATCATCTGGGTCACTGTTGTCCACAATTCTTCTCGTCCTTCTACGACCAGCAGGTGCATCCTTCTCCTTCCCCATCTTGTAAAGTAAATGGTTGTAGAGCTGCAGGGTGAAGGTTCCAAGGCCATTGTTCATGAACCTAGAGCCCACTCTCACCTCAAAGATTCTGCCAAATTTACCGCCCTGGTACTCAATGACAGCTTTGGCATAATGTCGAGCCGTGGAGTAAGTAGTGTCTTTGACCTTGGAACGGATAAACTTGAAGATCTCCGTGTAAACCTCCTTGATTGCTGCCTTCTTCAGGCGGAGAAACATAGGAGGCGTTACAGAACCTGGATCATCCAGAGTGTCCAGGACCGGCTGAAGAATTTCCACAATGGGTCTCATGGGTAGTGGAGGCCTTCGAGATAATGGTGTTGTGGGCACAGTTTGCTCATTAGACAAGTTCTCAACAGTTTGAGAATGGGAAGAGCCTGAAATGAAAGCACAAATGAATACACAATAGCATACAAACACAAACAAGAAAAAAAATGTAGAAAAAACTAACCATGTGCATTGGGTGTATCTTGAGCTGAAGTTGCTTGAGTTGCTGTTCGCCATGCTGTCCCACATGGCAGGATTAACACCTCAAGGCTAGGTGCGGTGTTCTTGGCAAGATGTTGCAGGATCGCATCATTGCCGATCTTCACCCCAGTTGACTCTTGATACACCTGCCACGTGAGAGACAAATTTTACAGTTTACATTATGAAGTCAATAAATAAAGAATTAAGGGATGAAACGAGACAAAACCTCAACTATTGATCCTTACCACATATTGTGTAGACAAGGAACTGTCGGGATTAACAGGAAAGTGGAGCTCTTCAGCGGCACTACTGATGAGGTCTTCAAGTGTGTTAGCCAACACAAAGGCCTTTTGAGCCCGATCCGGACCTCCCACAGTGATAAGATGCATGGTGAACCTAATGATAGAACATAAAAAAATATGGTCATTGTAAACCTTAGGCCATCTACCTAACCGATTCTAAACTGCAGTCAACTCAGGTATTGAAAGGTAATAGTAAAGCAACATCAGGTCAAGATTGAACCCATCTGTAGTCATTAAACATCCAGCCAAACTGGAATACAGAAAAGCAGCGTGCTTTCAGGTTAAAACTGTCAGACGACAGAATTTCGACACAAACAGCCGGTATAAACATAACCAAAAAAAGCCTCGTCGCACATGTTCGATAGGGAGGTTAAAAGCGCATGGAGTCAGAACGAACGCGACACAGATAAAGTCCATAACGCCTCACCTAAGGCAATACTCCCAGAGAAGTAAATAGGCGAAGATATGAACATTTCAGTAACTGTTTGAGAAAAGAAAAGTTCGTTCTACAGCACACCGAACCCACACGAACTAACAACACTGCGACGGCTCTGGAACTCAACATGCCCTGACAAACACACATGTGCCACTCACCTCGTATCGTTGAAGTACAGAAATATCCGCTGCTCTGAAGCGCTTCGTCACCGACACTCGACCAACCAGGCAGGAGAAGTAGGCGAAATTGAAAATTACGCCAATTTAAATACTCCATCTCGGCAACTTCCACGGTCCACGGCCTTGCCTCGGACGAAGGGCCTCCAGCTGATCGCAGGTTGTCCAACCTCAACAACTAAAAAGTCTTTTCTCAATGAGTAGAAATGTTTTGTTTTGGCCTCTTTTACACCCAAAAGTTTTATCTGCGGAGTTGGGGAATAAAAATTATTGGAAGTTTCGTCGGGCAGGTTCTTTGATCAAGACCAGCGTGAAGAGAGAGCTTCTCTCGTGGGGGAAACATCCCGTACGCGCTTTGCATATGAAAGCAGAAGACGCAAACGACATAAATATTTATCCTTGATCCGTAAGAAGAGAATTTCGTTTAATCACTTCATATCATAACGTAGATTTTATGATGCAGAGCATTGTGCCCCGAGGTGTAATCTATCAACCAATTTTCTTACTATTAAACTTCTAATGTCAGATAATTCTCTGTGGTCTTGTTTGTAGTAATTTTTACCAATGAAACCACCCAAGAAGGTTATTGATAGGGTACGCTGCCTAGTCCAGAACAGGACCAGACAAATATCATTTTAAGAGAGAAACTAGTCTGGATTGTGCTCAGTCCAAAATCCTTTGCTACCCAGTGTCAAAGTAATGTTTGGAGCTTTCTCAGGACATACAGATAAAAAAAAATTCTAGGCTTGTTTAAGTTGTAATTGCTTTAATAAATGTATAAAATTGAAGTAAACATACATGACTACAAATAAAAGATGTGGAATTGAGTAAATAAGAGGTGAATAAGAGTAGAAATTCCAAGTGAGAATTATTTTACATGGACAATTTTCGCCTTCGGTTCTGCAAAGGAACAATAACAAAAAAGATTCAGTGAAAAAATGTATGAAGAAGGAATTAAAGAAAGAGGTCACTTACACCAGTGTTGCCAAAAACAGGAGACTTCCTATTACTAATTTCTTCTTTTAAATCATTAAGTTGAATGAGAAGGCGGTTCATTTCACAGGTGTGGCAGCATCGGCCAGTTTCAGTTGTGACTTCTTTCAGAATCTCTCGCAACACCTCATGACCTGAAGGAATTGCGGCAAGTGCTCGACAATATGCCGCACAATGCAGTTGCAAGTGTTCCTGTTTACGTTCCATTACTTCAAGCTCTTTTTTTAATTTCTCAACCTGGAGATTGAAAACATGAGTTCAGATGCAAGATACATAAAACTTAAAGTGCTCCTACAATGAACTCATCTAACTGTTCACTCATCAAATTCACAGTTGTATCATCGTTCTCCAGTGACATTGATACAACAACTTAAGCGTGATGTGAAAACTTGATGAGCAAACACTTTGATGAGTTCATTGTAGGGGCACCATGAAGAAATGAATGGATAAAAATAAATAACTGCAAGAAGCAGACTGAATTAAAAGGAACATCAGCTGAGAACTCTGATATTGGTTGTCTACTCACAACCTGGATACTTTCATCTTGAGTGGTATCATCAATGCTCCACTCTTCATGGCATCCTTCGATTGGTGCATCATCACTGCTTATACTGTTATCGGTCATGTCCATTGCATGGTGCATGATGACACTGGGACACTTCAGATAGAGAGGTCTTGGCTTGGTGGGCCTTCTAATGTGACTGGCACTGGCTTGACACTCTCTCTCCCACACCCCTCCCTCTCCTCCCCTCTCCCCCACCTTTATACCAAGAAAAAGGAAGCTGATCTATACAGATTCAGTCTTAGGTTTACGGATGATTAGAAAATGATGGGATGCTTCCCAAATGTACTAATTTAAAAGGACTCTTTTTAAGGCGTCTCAATTACTTTACATGACCTTCTACTGCGTGGTCTGGGGGATGTAAGTCCAGCTTTGCCAACACATTTGAGTTATCAATAATTAACTTATATTATAATTTATTTTGAATGCAGCTTTATTCACGTACATTTGATATGACATTTACAATACAAGCAATACAAGAGAAGAATAGCATTGTTAACACTCGATGGTTCAAAATCAATTAAAAATGTGAGTTCTCTTCAATACAGCCACACTTACATTTACCAAATTTCTTCATGTCTAAATATAAATTATTTTGAAAAGATAGGTTTTTATTTGTTTATCTTTATTAGAATTTGTCACATATACAATGTCTTTGCAAAAGCTAAGCAACATTATCATTGTTATTAGATACTAATGCTGACTTCAGCTTTGCATAAGAATGAGCATCAAGATTGTATACATCAAGTGGTTGAAAACTGATAAGAGAACTGGCTTCCACGCAAGTGTATGAGACAGTGAGTCCAAGATCATAAACTCTTAAATGAGGAATAAAACTTGTAGTCAAATTCTCAACAACAAAGTAAATGTTCATAGTCATCCTTAACTAAAATTAAGCATATTCTACCTAAATTTACATTGTACTGATAACCATCTTGCCCACATGCAATCACATCACCCTTCTTGTAAGTAGTCCTTTGATATCCACACGTGAACTCTCTTCCACATCTGAGGGCAAGATCTTTTCAGAAACAGCACAGCGAATATTGTCACTGTAACTGTTAACATTAAAAGCAATAGGATCGTGCACTTTCACCTCAGGAGTGAAGTCAGCACCAGTCCTGAGATATGCCTGATACAATTCATGCTTCATTGCGCAGGACAGAGTAATATTAATAAAATTTCTAGTAGCACGACAAACTCGCTTAAAGAAGGTGTGCTTACTCTCAAACCTGAGCGTGAACACTCTGATCAAGGGCCCAAATGCAAAGAATAATTCTTCATAGTGGGCTCCAAAATAGTGATGCTTCGGGCGGAAAGGAACTTGTGGAAAAAGAGTTTTCCTCGCCATTAAGTAATCTGCGAGACATGACCCTAAATAGGGTAAATATGACATATGGCAGCTATGACAAATTACAATTTCAACAATTTCTATCAATAACATTAATGCTTTCCACACTTGGTCATTCACATCACTGATATAATTTCGAACAATAAGGGGAAATGTCATTAAAAATACACAAATCTGCCAAGCACCCCCTTTAACTCTTTCATATGTTGACTCCACAGGTATTGGTCTGTCCCTTTTATTAGAAGTGGTGAAGGGAAACTTACTCATCAACTTGTTGAGGTCACTTATAGAAAACCAATCTTCTTGAGCATCAAAATAATCGATGAAAAGTTTTAAATCATATGCTACAAGGCCCTCAAAAAGATCATGAGCCAGGCAGGGGGCCAAGCCAGGCAGACATACATGAAATGATTGCAGCTCATTAAATACAGAGTTAAACTTAATTCCTTTATAAATTTTTTTCTGCCTATTCATTTGATTCAGTCTGGCAAGGCAACGATTGTAGGAGGCCACTGTTCTTCGAGGGCCAAGTGCAAGCTCACCAGCAAAAGAATGGAATGTATCGCGATGAATTTCACAATACCTGCAAAAATATTTGACTCGGGAAAAACTTTCAGCATATCCACCGAGCCCATGGCTACCAAGATTATCTCCCACAACAAAGACTAATGAGCCCTTCACTAAGCCTTGACCAGGAATATGTACACCAGTACTTTCTAATTCTTTCAGGTCCTTCACAATAGGGCCATATACAGCTTTATGTTGGAAATGTTTGTCAATGCATAGGGCTACAAGCTGGATAGATTTTACATGAGAGCGCAAATGAATAGGCAAATTTCCAATTAACATATAAACACCAAGCATTTTGTACTTCCTTTTAGCTGGACCAAGAGGGCAAACAACTTCAAAAGCATCTTGGTACAGAATGATATGTAACCCAGAGGGGTTTTCTAGAAAGAAAGGATTTTGTTTGAACACAAATCCATCGATGTAGTCTTTTAACACATCTGGGTCATCAGAAAACCTAGGCTCACCCAGCTTAAGATTTAAAGACCGATCAGAAAATAATGCTTTGATAGTATCCATGATGGGAATGTAATAAAAATGGTGAGATGGCCCTCCAAGTGTCCTTGGTGGAATAGGGAGTTTCTCAGGCAAGACAAAAACAAACCTCTCCTTATATAATTTTTTCCTTAAGAAATCTGATTTTAAGTTCTTGAAAGCTTCTGTCACTACGTTATTATTAAAAGCATAATCAATAATACCTTCAATTCTATGCTGAGGCAACTCATTCTCAAGTTTTTTTTTTAGTTTCTCTTTAAGCAAATGGTGGTCTTGGTTTTGAATCAGACAACATTCTTGTACAATTACTTGAAACTACTTTAGCTGGTACCATATTACTGGAATTCAAGCTTCATACAAAATTGGGCCAAAGTATTAAGAAACAAATCATTTTCAGAATCACTCAATAGAGAAGGAGAGCAATCATCTCCATCATCATACACAATTGGAGGCTCAGAATCAAAAGTTTCATGTTCATGAATCTCTACAGTAGGAGTAGATTCAACAAAAGTAGAAGTCACTTTAGAATTATGATACTTAGAGAGATGACCCGAGAATGACTGACAATTAGTATACTTTTTAGAGCATCCTGTAACAGGACACTCAATTGAAAGGCCTGACAACATATGAAATTTTAAATGCTTCAGTAAAGCAGTTTGATCGTCAAACACTTTTTTGCAATGATTCAAAGAACAAACAAATCTACCCTCATTGTTATGCACAAGCGGTGAACTATGTACGCCAACTCTTCTACCAACCTTGTGAGAGCGACTCAAGTGACTCCGCAATGAGGACTCAGATAAAAAATTAGCCATACACCCATTAAGTCCACAGTGGTAGTACGATGTTATGTGACGGTGATGAAGTCGATGATGGATATGTCTATTTAAGGCAGGAGACTGATGTGCACAAAAATGACACATAAACATTGTGGTGGTTAAGGAGTGTCAATCATCCCCAATCAAAACAGGAACAACTGAAAAAAAAGCACAAAAATGTTGTTGACACAGCAAACATTGTTTGAGCAGAAGGGAAGCACTACCACAATAAAAGTTAAAACCTTACCTTTAAATAAGAAAGTAATAAGAAAGTTAAAAGCAAAATGGAAACGCCATAGTCAGCAATAAAATTGCAGTGAGCTGCTTTGTGCCAAGTAACACAACAACTGCAAACAAATTAAAACCATGAATTCACTAACAAAGTTGCAGTGTGGTACTCAAAGGGTTATGTTATATCAGTATGTCAACGTACTCAACAATTGAGAAGACACAGAAGTTAGAGCGAAGGCACCAGTCAGACCATATGTGGACGGGTTCTGTCTCCTTGTGGTACTTAAAAGGTTATGTCACTCAACAATCGAGAAGACACAATAGTTAGAGTGAAGGCACCAGTCAGACCGTATACTAACATAATGGGATGCACGCAGCAACTGTAAACAAACCAAAACAAATGGTTCGAAGGTCTGGTACAAGCAGATGGAGAGCAAACGCCCACAATGAGAGTAAAAACCTTACCTTCAAATAACAATGTTAATAGAAAAATGGAAACGCCACAGTCATCAATAAAATTGCAGTGAGCTGCTTTGTGCCAAGTAACACAACAACTGCAACAAAGTAAAACTATTCATTCACTAACACTGTAGCAGTGTGGTACTCAAAGGGTTATGTCATATCAGTATGTCAACGTACTCAACAATTGAGAAGACACAGAAGTTAGAGCGAAGGCACCAGTCAGACCATATGTGGACGGGTTTTGTCTCCTTGTGGTACTTAAAAGGTTATGTCACTCAACAATCGAGAAGACACAATAGTTAGAGTGAAGGCACCAGTCAGACCGTATACTAACATAATGGGATGCACGCAGCAACTGTAAACAAACCAAAACAAATGGTTCGAAGGTCTGGTACAAGCAGATGGAGAGCAAACGCCCACAATGAGAGTAAAAACCTTACCTTCAAATAACAATGTTAATAGAAAAAATGGAAACGCCACAGTCATCAATAAAATTGCAGTGAGCTGCTTTGTGCCAAGTAACACACAACTGCAACAAAGTAAAACTATTCATTCACTAACACTGTAGCAGTGTGGTACTCAAAGGGTTATGTCATATCAGTATGTCAACGTACCCAACAATTGAGAAGACACGGAAGTTAGAGCGAAGGCACACATATGCGAGTGAGGACGGTTTCTGTCTCCTCGTGGTTTGTCTCGCGCCTTGTACATTAAGTGAACTGAATGAATCTGGTGAGACATCATGCTTGCGATGTTGTCCCCCTACCGGCTTAGCGCTGATCGTCGCGCAACGTAATTTTTCATAGCACCTTCAGAAAATTTCAGGAAACTATGAAAATTTATGGCGCCTGTTTTGAAAATTTGGTAAAGTTCCCGAAAAGTGGTGTTGCAATAAAAAGTCATGAAATCTTCATGAAAAGTTGCAAAGACGCACAAACTTTTAATGAACATTTATAAAAGTTCAGGACACACATGAAATTTCAAGACACATTCTTACTTTTCAGGACAGATGTCATGACTTTTTACCTGACATTAAATTTAATGACTTTTATGTACTGAAATTTCAGGAAATTTTTTTGAGTGCTGAAAATGCCCGTAATCTACCTAGAGGAAGAGAGCTAGGAGGCCTATCGCCATCTTGGCACGGTGTAAACAAGCCTACACACTAAATGCCCAGGGTCAATTTTGTACCTGGCTAGATGCGGTTTTGTGCACATCTAAATTCAAAGACAATATTGTCTTTTGTCTGGACACAAATTGTTCCTCTCTAGATACAATTTGTCTCTGCTCAGATACAATTTTGTCTTTGGATTTAGATGTGCATAAAACCGCAT
>JAWHQI010002866.1:0-22699 GCA_033032865.1 Dactylorhiza incarnata | reverse complement strand
CCCCCCCCCCCCCCCCCCCCCCCCCCCCCCCCCCACCCCCCCCCCCCCCCCCCCCCCCCCCCCCCCCCCCCCCCCCCCCCCCCCCCCACCCCCCCCCCCCCCCCCCCACAAAACAATATGGGGTGGCTGAAAGGAAAAATAGAACCCTAATTGAATCAGGAAGGACATTATTGGCTGAATCCAATTTGCCAAAGTCATTTTGGTCGGAGGCAGTGAATACATCCAACAATGTTCTGAATAGAAGTCTCATCCACAAAACTAAGTTAATGACTCCTTATGATTTATTGAAAGGAAAGATACATATAGTCACATACTTTAGATTTTTTAGGTGTACTTGCTTCATTCTAAATAATGGAAAGAGCCAACTTTCAAAATTTGACAAGAAGGCTGATGATGAGATATTCTTGGGATACTCCTCATCAAGCAAGATCTATAAGTGTCATAATAAGAGCTCTCTCAAGATTGAGGAGTCAATGCATATGGTGTTTGATGAGACTAACATGTTCTTCAAGGGGAAGGAAACTTCCACCAATACTATAATGCAGGAAGAAGATCAACTTACATATCAAGTTGAAAGGCTTAACATTATAAATCACTCATCAGCCTGTCAGGACAAAGGAAAACAACAGATTGACAAGGAAACATATGAAGATTCTGATGTAGATGATGATGTCATTAAAGCACCTGTCCTACCAGAAATAGTGATTACTCTATAGGAAGAAAATAGTGCTCCACAATCAATGAGGAAGAAGAAAATCCAGGAGCATGTGAATCCACTCAATAGTTCAACAAGAACTAGGATAATCCTAAAGGATCACCCTTCATCTCAAGTTATAGGAAATATGATAGTGGGAGTGAAGACAAGAAACCATGTCACAAATGAGACTACGCTGCAGTACTTCCTCTCACAATATGAGTTAAGGAAGTTGAATAAGCAGACAGTGATCCCCACTGGATAGCTGCCATGCAAGAGATGCTTACACAGTTTGAAAGAAACAAGGTATGGTCTCTAGTTGAAAGACTATGAAATTACCCAATCATAGGAACCAAATTGGTATATAAAAACAAGATGGACTCAAATGGAGTCATAGTCAAGAACAAAGCCATACTTGTTGCTCAAGGATACAGGCAAGAGGAGGGAATTGACTACAATTAGACATTTGCTCCAGTGGCTAGACTGGAAGCAATGAGAATGTTCCTTGCTTATGCTGCACATATTATGATAAAGGTATATCAAATGGATGTGAAGAGTGCTTTCCTAAATGGAACTCTTCAGGAAGAAGTATATATAGAGAAACCCCCAGGTTTTGTCAATCCATCTCATCCCTCCTTTATTTATAAATTAGATAAAGCACTGTATGGTCTCAAGCATGATCCAAGAGCTTAGTATGAGACCTTATCTACCTTTCTTCTAGAACACTCATTTGTAAGAGGTAAGGTGGATAAAACACTTTTTATTAGAGAACATAAAAATCAACTACTTCTAGTACAAATATATGTAGATGCTATAATATTTGGCTCAACAGACCAAAGACTTTGCAAAAGGTTTGCTGACCAAATGCAGTCTAAGTTTTAGATGAGTAGCATGGGGGAATTATCCTACTTTCTTGGTCTCCAAGTAAAGCAAAATGCAGATGACATTATCATATCCCAATCCAAGTATACCAAAGAGCTTATCAGGAGGTTTGGGATGGGAAATGCCTCTATAATGAAAAGCTCCATGGTTACCAATACTATACTTGATAGAGATGAAAAAGGGTAAGACATTTGATCAGAAGACTTATAGAGTAGCCATTAGCTTACTTCTGTACCTTACAGTTAGCAGACCAGATATCATGTTTGCTACATGTATATGTGCTAGATTTCAAGTTGATCCCAAGGAATCCCACATGAGTTCTGTAAAAAGCATACTCAGATATCTAAAGGGTACACCTGAACTTGGCTTATGGTATCCCACAAAATCTGGATTTGATTTAGTAGGCTATTCAGATGTAGATTATTCTGGATGCAGGCTTGATAGAAAGTGCACCTCAGGAACTTATCAATTCCTGGGTGATAGAATAATCTCCTGGTTTAGCAAAAAGAAAACCTCAGTCTCCACTTCTACAACTGAGGCAGAGTATATAGATGCAGGAAGCTGCTGATCACAAATATTTTGGATGCAAAATCAATTGTTAGATTACAACTTTTACCACGAGAACTCCACAATATTCAGTGATAATTCTAGTGTTATTTCTATAGCTTCCATTCCTGTTCTCCACAGTAGAACTAAGCATATAGAGATATGACACCACTTTCTCAAAGTTAATATAGAGAAGGGTAAGATCAATCTTCAATACATTTCTACTGATAATCAAAGGGCTGACATATTCACTAAGCCACTTGATGAAAGCTAGCACAATTTCTTCAACAATGCACTAAGAATGCTTGATGGAGCTCTTTAGGTCACATTTGTTATGTAATAACACCTATTTTCCATATAAAGGTATTGCTCGGAAAAATAGCAAAATTTTGAAAAAAACATAAATACTAATTCAGAGCTGCGCCGAATACAAAACGATGTACCTTCAATTTCTACTCGACACTAGCTTTGAGATTTGACTGGGATAGTTAATTTTGTTGGAACATGGTCTTCCGCTTTTCCTAGGTTTGAGAATAACAAATTTTATATGTATTTGATCTTATGTGTTTAAGTGTGCAGGTAACAATGCCACATGACTCAAGGATAACATAAGAAGGTTGCTCCCAAGATTGAAGCAATAATTCCAACATGTCCACTAGCGCCGGTGGTAGCACCTAGCGCGGGCGCTAGCTCTGATTAGGCAAATTCAGACAGCAAGTATAGAAGGCGATAGCGCCAGGTGGTAGAGGATAGCGCAGGTGGTAGCGCGGAGCACAAGAGAAATTTTAGAAAGGTTTCCTTGGAATAAAGATACGCACGCTAAGAATGTTTCCTAATCTGGGATAGCGCCGGTGGTAGCGATAGATCAGTCACTAGATCCAAGGCTATAAAAAGGATCCCTTGGCTCCATCTTCATCATCCTTTCACACCCCTAAATTCCAGAGCTTCGTGCCACATCATATAGAGGAAGGTTCAGAGAGATACTCCCGCAAATCCATGAAGGCTTAAGGACATCCGTGGAGAAGATTTCAACACGCTTCATCATCGTGATGAAAGACCGCATCGACTACGATCATACTCTGTGGGTCTTCGTCTACTTCTTCAGAGATCCACATAGAGGGAGCTTTTTTAATATTGTTGTCATTTTCATTCTTGTAATCGCTTAGTAAATTCGCCTCGTGTTGGCGACTAGGTCTAGGTATGACTTAGGGCAGAAATTCACCTCGTGTTGGCGAATAGGTCTAGGGTGTAGATCTAGGGGGTGCTCGAGGCCATATCCAGGGAAGGATTGGCTAGAGCGGATTGAGGCCATATCCGAGGAAGGATAGGCTAAAGCCACTGGTTCGTGGGGATACGAGTCAGGATAGAATACAAAAAAGTCTTTTTAATATTCGCCTTCGATTTCTAGCATTTTAAGAAGTCATGTTTTGTAATCCTACACTTAATATTAATAAAATCATGTCTCTATTTTATTTCACTTAATTTGTTTGATTTCTCTCTATTTTAATCGCTTAGTTTTTCAAGTATTTCATATCGACGTATGCATCGACTTAATAGTTGCTGTTGAATTCATATCGACGTATGCATTGACTTAAGAGTTGCTGCAAGAACCCAGTCACGTCGATTACCACTCGACTCAATGTCGACATGTCAAGCGCGTGTTGTGTTGCTTCTAGAAGCTACATCGACTTATTTTGGCGCACTATATCTATTTCTTCTCGACGTTGATTTGGGTACAACCGTAAGTTGCGACGAATCATCTTATAAAAGCAACTCAGTCGTTAGACTTTATTGTGCTTTCGAATTCTCTCAATCTCACTCTCCTCTTCTTCTGCTCTCTCTCTTGTCTCTTTTCTTCCTTGCAGATATACGGTGATAAATCAATGACCCCTCATAGAGATCAAAGATACATTCTTGAAGCAATTGATTTGGAAGTATAGATATTGTTGTCTCAAATTCTCTTCTCTATATTTTGATTTCTTAGAAGACTACTATCGCAAGTTGTGTGACCAATATCAAAGGTTAAGGAACATCACTCCCTAGACAAAAGCAATCGAAAAGGAGCTAAAATTGTCGGCGCTGTCTGATGAGGTCTTTATATCTTTTTTCAATAATATAAAGCAGGGGGAGAAGCGCGACAACATGACCCCTCCTGATTCAGTGTACAATGCAAAAGAGCATCCATATCAACAATATCCCTATGTTTATGAAGTAGAGCCAACCATCATTTCCCAATTCTCTTTGGCACCCGCACCATCCCCTCCTCCCAGAATTTGGCCTGCAATCCAGGTGGAGTCATCAAATCAGGGGGAGTCTGATATATTCTCAAATGATGAGGATAATTGGGCAAGTTTAAAAGAATTCTCATTATGGGTTGATTCAACCATCCTTGAGAACACATAACTCAAGCCTGCTTCTGAAGAGTCAACCACAGTACCACCTACTGTATCTACTCAGGCTTCTGAGCCTATTTCATATTTTCCTGATTCTACTCTTGACCCTCTTCCTTCTGCTCATATTCTAATTGCCTGAGCACCAGCCCCCAGATGAAGAAAAATATTCAGAGGAAGGGGATATGGGAGAAACAGACCTATCTGGGAGAGATACACACAAAGGAATAGAGAAAACAATACAAAAAGGCATGTCATACGACAAAACCTATGAGAAAATTGAAATACCTGAAAGTTAGATAAAATTATACACTGACCAAATTCTTGAGAAAGTCTTTAAAGAGGTTAGAGAAAGAGAACAATATGAGTATGACGCATCTCAAAGAGAAATTGAAGAAAAGAGAAAGAAATTCATTGAAAGACTAAAAAAGGGGAAAGATGTTGTGGAACAAGAGCAAATAAAAGATGCAATTCAAATTCCAAGTACTCTATTTGACTATTCAAAATATGCTGCCATGAACCCTCAAGCTAAAATCCTGAAAGACAAAGGACAACATGACAAAAGGGGTCTTGGATGTAATCAAGACATGGAAGATCAGCCATATAAAAATAAGAAGAAGATTGTGCTCAAGACAGCTCAAAATTCTGGTAACCCACATTCAACATTCATAGTGTTAGATCCAGATTCAGAAGAGCATGATTTGGTTGAAATAAATGAACTGACTGCTGAAGTAATCAGCTTTGGATTCAAGATCAATGATGTCTACCCTGATGCAGAAGCTGACTTGGAAAAATTATTCAAAGGGCTTGACAGAATCCAGAAATTGCCAAACCAGCCAAATTCAAATATGTTGAAGCAAAGTTCATAAAAGTCTATGAGGCATTATCTACATTTCTCAAAAAGAAAAAGTAGAATATTTCTTTGGGTAATTGGCTCTAATAAAACACTTATTTCCATTAATCAAATGTGTGAATTTATTCTGTTATAGTATATTCATATGGACTCTTTTTATTTTTCAATATGATTGAAATCACTTAAATTTTTTGTAAAATTTGTTAAGATAAATAAGGGGAGATTGTTGGGAAAAACTTCCTCTGGATTTATCTTACAAATTATGCAAAAGTGATTTCATCATCTATGATTCATTACTCATGTTGTATAGTGAGGTTAATATGGTCATTAGATGTCCTAGGATGTCACACTCACATTAGGGTGTTAAACTCCAATCCAAAAGAGTGCAGAAATTCAGTTGAGTTAATTCTGCGTCGACTAAAAGTTGATGCAGCTTCAACTTCAAGTTGAAGTAACTTTGAATAGAAGTAAGGATAACTCAGAATGGTAGTCGATGCATCAGGTGAAGTCGACGCAACGTCAAAATGTACTTGACATAGAAGGCCGAGTCCGTCAAAGCAACATTGAAGTTGACGTAACTTTGAATTAGATTCGACGCAGAAGGAAGAGCTCATAGTCTAGGCCTTCATCTCGATGGATGCGCGAATAGGACTCGACGCAACATCGATATCTGAGTTCATTTGAAATCCGAGGAAGATTTCGAAGCAGCTTCTATTAGAACTCAGAGGTGCATCGATAAGAAGGCAAAAATATATTTGACGCAACGTCGAATACAGACAAAAAAATGGAATATTTCCTGTATTCTACTCTGAAGCTCATTCAGAGGATATAAATGGTAGTTATTTGAATTCCAACAGGTCATCCATAATAAAGAATGGAAAGAAGAATTCCAGAGATACAATAAAGTTATATTTGGATTTTATTCAAAAAAGTTTGGACGGGCAACCAATAGAAATGAAAAGAGAATAATACTACCTCTTGGATAGTCCTACTTGGGAAATAACAAAAGAGGAAATGAATTTATCATGATTCGACAGAAGAATGAGGAGACAGAGAATGAGATGAAAAGTGTAACAATCTTAGAGATTTTTAACAAGGCTTCTTCTTTCCTTCTTCCACCATACAAGCAGTTATATGACAAAAATACAAAAATCGATCTTCTTCTACTGGTTTCTTCTCTCTGATGCAACAAACTGAAAGCACTAGACAAAAGCTTAACAATTCTTTTCTTCTTCTTAGAAAGGATTAATCATATACAAGATCTAGTCCACTAGCAGTGCCAAGAATCCTCATAGAAATTTGCTGATCAAGGATTCAAATAATAAGACTTACTTCTTCTTCTCTACTCTTACTCTTTCTTTCACTTTCTGTAAATTGAGTGAACAATCCTCAGAATCCCTGTTCAAAGGATTCAGTGGTTCAAGATATTCTTATCAAAAAATTTAGCTTGGTTCTCAGAGTCTCCTTAACAAAAGACTTAGACCTTGGTTCTAAGTGTCTCCTTATCAAATGTCTCTGTGGTTCTAAGAGTCTCCTTATCAAGAGACTCTGTGGTTTAGAGTCTCCTTATCAAAAGAATCAGAAACTAGATAGTGTATTCCTTCCATGGTGGTAGAAGAGTGGAGTACCCATATTTTGGGGAACCACTATATATTGTGTCCCATCTGTGTTGTGCTAATTTTCTATTCTGTCCCATTTTTATTTTACTTTGTGCTTATTTTATTCTGGATTGGTATTTCTGAATGCATAGTTGTTAAGATTGTTATTGTTCTGTGCACTTATTTTGTTAAAGGTTTTTTAAACTATATTCACCCCTCTAAAGAATACTCAGAGAACTCACTATGCAGTTTCACTTACACACGGTATGACTTTCTCAAAACGGTATTTACTAGGATAATATAAAATTCAAATCAAACAATGATTTGTATAATATACGAAATTGGATGTTAACTTGTGCAGATGATGAGAACTGTGAAGCTTTGTGAAATAATGTTACTAACAATGCTTTTGAGAAAATAAAGGTTATCAAAGAATGTAATAACCAAATCATCACAGTATCAGAAGTATTATACACTTTGGTTCATCCTAACCAATAATAGTCTGAACTGCATGATTTTGTCCCTTTACATGGATTGACCTATGAGCACTTCCCCGAAAGAATGTGTTCGAAATGTATATGGGCTTTGAAGATATTTGTTCTAGGAATATCACAACACCAGATATAATGTTCATTCACGTGGCAACAAATGTAGCGCATGAATCAAGCACTATTTTGTTTAGTGAGGAAGAGAAATAGTTCCCTTCATGATAAACTGTAAAGCTTCAAGGATTGTTATGACAGAATGCAAAAAGGTTGGTGGTATGATTTATCCTATATCTACTTATTGAAGTTTGATGGTATTTCTTTGCATTTCATTTTTGGTTTGACAAAATCAATTGTGGCAATGATTCAGTTTGGATAATTATTAGCATACTAACAAACATTTACTTGAACAACTTTATATAAACATCATTCACATGTAGTTTGATACGATAATAAAAATTCATGGGATTTTCAAAAGAATTATGTCATATCATGATAGCAGATTCATGTTCAATGACTAAAAGCTTGTCTATAAGGGTTCAAGTACTCGACTATGTTTCAAAAGTGATTAATGTCCTCAGACTAATGAATGGATTGGCGGACCAACGATACTATAAAATATTTATTGTAGATGTGCCTTATTGATTTTGGGGCTCATGTGAGAAGTACTTGTGGTATAATTTTTCTCGTAACGACAATTAATAGACCAATATTAAATTGATATTATGGAATGATGTTAATACACAAAATAGATCTTGTTAACTTGTGCGGAAGATGAGAACTGTGAATCTTTGAGAAATTATGTTAGAGACAATATTGTTGAGAAAGTTTTGGTTATCTAAGATTGTAATGACCAAACCATTACAAGATTATTATTGTTGAACATTTTGGTTCATTTCAGCTCATACAAGGATATACTACACTGTTTTATCCCTTTCCATAGGTGTCCTACTAGCACTTCCCAGATGGTCTCCCATCCAGGGACTAATCCTATAGAAGTACATTTAACTATGGTTTTTTCATCATAACTCCATTTATTCTAAAAAGGTGCCTCTGATATTTAAGTATTTAAATTATTACCTAAGTTTTGTTACTTTTCCATCAATTCAGATGTGAGATTCGATTTATATACACACACATTTCACTTAAAATCTTATCAAGAGCTGCATTGTTTGTGTTTTACCATCTCCAAAGCACTCTCTGCCCTTATTAGACCACCCTCATCAGATTCAAGATGTTACTGACCCACCAACATCTACATAGTTCATCCCTGAATTACACATGTATTATAAGAAAATCTGTCCCTTATACAATTTGTGACAACCCAGCCCCGTCGCTTCAAATGTATTGTCTAAATTGGCTCATCACGATTCATAATAAGTTGAATTACACCATTCTGTACTTTTCTATTGGTGACTTACAGGTACTTTCTAAGAGGTCACCCATCCTTGGACTACTGCTTGAGTATGCTTAATTATTGAGTTTCCAACACAACTCCATCATTTACTCCAAAACAAGGGTCTTTAATAATTGAGGATCCAAATTATTATTTGTGCTCTATAACATTATGAATCTGTTGAGGTTAGGAATTATCTTTGAGGGTAGTAATGCCTAGACAAAGCAACTCCTAGTAGAATTCTAAGATGACAAGCTATTAGGTGAAATGAGATGCATGAATGAACCGAATCTCAAATAAGATTTGAAGAGAAATTTACAAGGTCTAAGTAATATTTTTGACCCTCCAATATCATATATATACAACAATTTTATTATTGTTGGTGTATATATAAATAATATTTGTTACAAATTTTTCCAGAAAATTTTAATGTAGTTGCTAAAGAGTATTGATAAAACACTCTCGGTGTCAGGTTCAAGCCTTGTTTTTGTTAAAAATATCAATGTAGTATTTTTAATAAAACTTTAAATAATTTAATTGTTTTTTATTCAAAGATATTTTCTTTAAAATAAATTCAAGGTAAGCATGCTCTTAAAACTAGTGTTGTGTGTGTGTTTATTTATTTGTGTATTCATACTTATTGGTTCGACCTCATCGACATGAGTTCTACCAAGTGGTGTGGGCTCATTCTCACCAGCATCGACTTTGCCTTGCCTCCGTCGGTACATACTTGTTGGAACCAAGTTTAGTCAGCTGGCATCATTTCTAGTGACTTTTAAATTAGTGTCGATGATATTACAACAAGACATGTTCGATTATGTGTGTGTATGTGTAACACCTTTCCTGTACAAACAATATAATATAGATCCGGCCGGGACTGCACGACATATTGTTCACACAAGCTAGGTTGATGGGAACTTTACCTACAATATTCCTAAGTTGAAGAAGTCCTCAATTAAAAGATAAATACACATTGTATTTGACATGTTTGTTATAGATTATTGCTTTCAGGTACATGACTGTGCAAGTCCAATATAAGGCTAGAATTAGTATCATCATACATAGTTTTGCCAATGTAATCTCTCATTTTGCAAAACACCATGTCGACCTATGATCTAGACTATATTAGACTTTTCACTAACTACTAATCATCAAGTATAAAGGTCTATCATGTGAGCTGAAGCAAAGGAATTGAGTTGAGAAGATAAGAGTTTGCCTAAGGTAAATATCATCTGGTAAGCTTAAATTTCGTCAAGTGAAAGTCTCGATATCATCTTGAAGACCCTATGCTCCAAGACGATATCATCTTGTATACTCAAAACATCACACTTATCATCTTGTCTAGAAGAAGAAGGTGTATATCTAAACAACATCTTGGTAAAATACTTTCCAAGATGATATTGTCTTGAAAAGGTTGATATATATTCATATCTTCTTAGAAGTATACTACATATAGTTTGAAGGGTTAATATGAAGGAAGAAATTGATTAAGGCAATTATCGTCAAGGTCACTTGAAATGTTGTCGAGGAACCAAGACGACATGTCATGAATAACAAGACGATCTATCTAGAAGAGCTCAAAATATTGCCTTGAAGATTATAAGGAGTTAGCTACTCGATTTGTGTAGAAGATTCGACTAGAAGGCACATGCAATAAGTATTATCTTGAAGACTATGAAGATATATCAAGTTGAATCGTGTAGAAGATTTGACTAGAAGAAACAAATAGAAAAACATCGTCTTGAAGTCTAAGAAGAAACATCAAGTTGATTCATGTTGAAGAATCGACTAGAAGGCTGAAGTGTGAATTATCATCTTGTGGAAGAGAAAACAAGATGATTCGTGTAGACAATTCATTTAGAAGAATGATGTGTGAAATATCATCTTATAGACCAACAGTCACCAAGACGATTCATGTACACGATTTGACCAGTAGATTATACTATGAAATATCATCTTGAAGACAATCACGGACATCAAGATGATTCGTGCACATGAATTGAAGTAAAGATATACACAATACAAATTCATCCAAAAGAAGTAAATTCGATTAGGTATCTAGTCGAATGCCAGAAAAGCTTGAATTCAAATTAAAGCGTGATTTTAACATCACGTCATTTATTTCCACCGCAGATTGAGCCAATGAAAGCTGAGCTTTATGGAAAGCTGAGAACTAACATAAAGGAAATATGAGGAAGAGACCATTATCAAGGGTCCTTATAAAAGGGTTGAGATGATTTCAACAAAACCTGATCTTTAATTTGGCAATAATTTCCATTATTATTTCTAAAAGAAGAGCTCGCCTCTATCAATATTCTCATTCATTCACATAGCTCAAGAGAAAGAAGACAAACATTCAAACTGATCAATACTTTCTTCTGAAGAAAAGATTCAACCTTCTTACTGATTCTGATATTCAACATTTATTGCAAGAAGATCTGTGCAGAAGCCGTTTCTGCTAAAGGCTTCAATATGTCTCCAGCTTTATAAGATAATATTTTTGAGTCTAAGTTATTTTTGTAAGAATATTGCTTTGACATATTCACCTGTAGGATTTATAAGGAAATCAGAGCCGTAGGATCATTCAGATCTGAGTTGTAGGATCCTTGCTAGGGATCTGAGGTAGAGGGCGTTGCATAGTTCCTGAGATAAAATTCAGTCTTGAATCTGAGCTGTGGGATCCAGGGAGTGGATCTGAGGTAGGGAATAGGGAGCTATTCTTGAGTTGTAGGATTCGAGGACTCTGAGTTGTAAGATTTGATTGATCTGAGTTTTGGAGAAGTTAGCCAAGTCTAGTGCACTATTAGATTGGTGGAGGGGGAAAGTGGACGTACCTAAATTGGGGAACCACTATAAAATACAAGCGCAACTTGTGATCTGCTTTATTTTTTGTGTTTTATGTGTTTTAAACATTTAATATTCGAAAAGAGCAAACATTTACCCCTAGGTGACTAGACAACACTCAACTTTCAAGTGGTATTATAGTGAGGTTGTTCAAAAGATCCTAGCATCTTGAACAACATCCTCAATAAGGGAATACGTCTATTCACCATGACTTCTAGAGAGAACTATAAAGAGCTTAGTTTTATGAAGCTGCCTATATGCAGAAAGAGAACTTTGGGATATGGAAGGATAGAGTTAGATTGTTTATGAAGCATTTGATCCAAAATCTTCATAATAGTGGATGAAGGACCTTTCACTCCCATGAAAGTCTCCACTATAGATGCTAACATACAAGTTGCAAAGAAATATTCAGAGAAGACAAAGGATGAAGTTGTTTTGGTCACTATGGATAATAGGGACAAGAACATTATAGTAAGTGCCATATATGATTCCACATTTCAAAATCTCATTCGTTGCAAAATAGGTAAAGAAATGTGGGATTCAATGAAATATTCAGAGGTGACAAAGGATGAAGTTATTTTTGCCACTATGGATAAGAGGGCCAAGAACATTATAGTAAGTGTCACAGATGACTCCACATTTCAAAATCTCATTCATTGCAAAACAGGTAAAGAAATGTGGGATTCACTTATAGTTTTCATGGAAGGTAATGAGGATCTGAGATGACAAGAAATCTCTCCTAAATCAAGTGTATCAAACAATCAGGCAAGAGAGAAAGTACTCTATAGCTGAATGTTATGAAAAGTTCTTCAAGATAGGATATTGATTGAAAAACTATGGAAGGGAGTCTCAAATTATGATATGAATGATAAGTTCTTAAGATCACTCAATAAGAGCGGGACATCAAGATCTGTGCTATCAAGGAAATGGGGAATTTGGCCAACATCTAACCCCAAAATCTATATGGGAAGCTGCTTTTCCATGAGCTACAGTTAGACACCAGGAAGGAAGAAGAAGAGTCTTCTATATCTAGAGAAAATACTATGGCTTTCAAGGCTTAAAGCTCCAGGAAAAGCAAATAGGATTCTCCTTCCCTCGGGGAGAAATTTACTGAAGACGAAGAGTCTGAGACCATCAATTCAGGCTCAGAACTCTCTGATAGAGAACTATCCTTGTTATCCAAATAGTTCAAGAAGCTGCTAAGCAAGATGAGGCAATAGAATAACAAGCCATCATCCTCCTCAAGCCCAAATAAATTCAACAACAATTCTTATAGAGCAAAGCACAATCCCAAAAGGGACAGGTATGACTCTAAGGAGAATAAATAATTTTCTACTAACATTGTATGTTATTGTTGCAATAGGTCTGGACATGTAATATCTGACTATCCAAGAAAGATAAAGGATGTAAAAAGATAAGATAAGAGATGATCTCATAAGAACAAGAAATCTGAGAAGAGATTCTTAGCTACGAAGTCAAAGACCTTGAGTGACAGTGACTCAAGTTCTTCAGAATCTGAAGAAGAAGCCTACATTCGGCTTACTATTTTCTTAGAAGAAGAATGAGAGTGCTGCTATCCTGCAGCTAGAGTGTGCATAAGGGCACCTCTATGAGTGTCAGTTGATGACAGTGATTCTGAAGATGAAGAGACCAGTCATGGACTCATGCCCTTGACTGATGAAGAAGAGGAGGACAACTCCTATCCTATAAGGAATAATTCAGAACCCCACTTTCTATTTCAGGATCAGGTATTGAGTCTGATTATAACACAGAAGCAAACCTATCAGCTGATGCTGAGAGTGATTCTGAGTTAGCTAGTTATTATAATGATCTTGCTAGCTAGCATGGTGCTCTTTAAAAAGCACTAAAGAAAAGAAAGGCCTTGGCCAAAGCTCGGGCTGAAGAAATAAGTATTCTTCAGTCATTCAGATCCCAGGTGGATGAGAAGGCCATTGAAATAACAAGGTTGACTTATGAGCTTTTTGTACTTCAAAAGAAGTATGAAGCTCATAGCAAATTGTTAGCTCAAAGGGAAAGAGCTATCAAGGCTGTGGAGGAGAAGATTCTTGTAGAAAGAAAGCTTGTAGTAAGCATCTCAAATCCCAAAACTAGTCTCCCAATTATAGACAATTTCTCCACTCCATATAGAGGAGGACTTGGCTCTAATAAGGAGAAGGAAGATGCCTCCTTAGCTAAAACTATCTTCTATAAAGTTGTCCTGCCCTCCAACACATATGATCAAGATCTGACATATGGACACCTCACCAATGGGTGCTCTACTAGTGGTACGAAGCCACAAAACTCAAAGAATAGAGCAAACATTGGACATAGTGCTCTAAAGGCACCCCATGAGGAGATCTAGATGAAGGATCATGGGTCATTTGTGCATGGCTCTACATCACCATCATCAAAAGGGAAGGGAAAGGATTTTCCTCAAAAGCTAGTCCCTAAAGCAAAGCTTGTGACTGTGCAACCAATCTCCAAATCTGTTTACAGCCATAGGAACTTATCTAGAAGTTCTTGCTGTGAAGCAGCCTACTCTTCTATTCATCAACACCAACATTCCACTCAAAAGATGAATCAGAAGAGGAGGTTAAAGAAGTTTGATAGTTGGTGTGCTGTGACAAGATTGACAACTTTGTTATAGATTGTTGGTTCAACCCAACAGTTCCAAAAGCAAAGAATGTTAAGATTGCTAGTAGATTTGCAGCCAGGCTTCCTACAATCAATGCTAACAGAAACCAACAACACAATATGTTTGGATTCCTAAGGTAAATAGTTGTTTTTTGCAGATATATCCAAAGACCAACAAAATGTCAATCTGGTATTTGGACAGTGTATGTTCTAAGCACATGAGTGGAACAAGAATCCTGTTAAAGAATTTTACCTCTGTGGAAGTTGGAACCCAAGTTATATTTGGTGGATCTGATAGAGGCATCATTAAGAGCTATGGTATGATTACTAATGGCATAGTATCTATCTCAAAAGTAACTTATGTGGAAGGGTTACAACATAACATTATAAGCATAAGCCAACTTTGTGATCTTGACTATGTTATTGAGTTCCACAAGGGTAAGTGTCTGATCAAGAATTTAGTTGATCTGGAGAAAATTCTATCAGGCACCAGGAATGGCAATGTATATTGTCTAAATTTCTTGTGTTTAGATTCAACTACACATGTTTGTGTTGTAGCAAATGAGAGAGAATCTCTTTGTGTATAATGGCACAAGAGGCTTTCTCACATGAACTCTAAGACAATCAGTAAGCTCTTTTCAGTAAATCTAGTTAGAAATGGGCCTAATCTCACATGAATTAAAGAGGGAATTTTTATACTTGTCAGATGGGCAAGTAAAATAAGACCACCTTTAAGAGCATAGGCTCCAAAGATTTAGAAAGATGCCTTTACTTATTGCATATTGACTTATTTGGTCCTATGCCAATTCATAGTTTAGGAAAGAAGTTATATACTCTTGTAATAATTGATCACTTTTCTAGGTATGCTTGGGTGTTCTGTCTTAAGAAAAAGTCTGATACCTTTGATTTCTTTGCTTCATTTGTCAAGCAAATTTAAAATGGAAAGTGTTGTTCTGTGGTCAAAATAAGAAGTGATCATGAGATCGAATTTCAGTTTGAACTCATGAACAATTTCTGCAAAAACTAAGATATCTTTCAAGAATTTTCTTCTCCAAGAACACCATAGCATAATGAAGATGTTTAGAGGAAAAATAGGACTCTCATAGAGGCTGGTAGGACAATGCTGAGTGACTCATCACTACCAGAGTATTTCTAGGCTGTATCTGTCAACACTATTTGTCATGTGCAAAATAGAGCCTCTATCATCAAATGCTACAAGCGAACTCCTTATGAACTAATGAAGGCAGAAAACCAAATCTGGCCTATTTTAAAATCTTTGGATGTATGTGTTATGTCCTAAATAATGGTAAATCTTATCTGAGTAAATTTGTTGAGAAATATTTGAGGGGATTCTTGTGGATATAGTAGCCATAACAAGGTTTATAGAATATTCAACAAGAAGTCTCATGTGGTAGAAGAATTAATACATGTTGTATTTGTTGAGACAAGCTTGATTCATCAAGGCTTGTCTAGCTCTTCTAGTGTTGCAGGTACAAATTTGAAGATGAAGGAGCTATGATTAGAAGAATCAACATCTCCTGACCTAAACATTGAAGTTGGAGAACCAATCCAAGGAGGAGCACTAGAGACAACACTTGGACAACTTCCAGCTTGTACAACAAATGATGAAGCTCAAGAAGTTCTGCCACCAGCTTGGAGGCACCACAAAGATCATCCAGGGATTCAAGTGATTAGAGAAATGAGTCAAGGAGTTAGAACAAGAAAAATTGCTCAAAATGAAGCACTGTATCAGAGCTTCCTCTCTCAGATTGAACACAAGAAATTTGAAGAAGCAAATTCAGATCCTTCTGGGATCATGGCTATGCAAGAAGAGCTAAGCCAATTTAAAAGATGCAAGGTGTGGATGATAGTTTCTAGACCTCAACACCATAATGTAATTGGAACCAAGTGGGTCTATAGGAAGAAGCTAGATGAGATTGGGATCATCATCAAGAACAAGGCAAGGCTGGTTATAAAGGGAAATATACAAGAAGAACAGACATTTTTTGACCAGACCTATGCACTAGTGGCAAGACATGAAGCAATAAGGCATTTCCTAGCCTATGCAGTTCACAAAGGATTCAAGGTGTACCAAATGTATGTGAAGTCTGCATTCTCAATGGTGATCTTAAAGAAGAAGTATATGTAGAGAAGCCACTAGGTATTATCATTCTAAACGTTTTGATCATGTTTATTTCTTAAGGAAATCATTATATGGTTTGAAACAAGCTCCTAGAGCTAGGTATGAAACCCTATCTAGATTACACATTGAATATAAGTTTTCAAGGGGGAAGATAAATAAAACATTATTTCTAAGGGAAATAAAGGGCAAGAGTTTGCTAGTCCAATTTTACGTTAATGACATAATTTTTGAGTCTACTGATGACAACCTTTGTAAGAAGTTTGTTAACTTAATGCAAGGGAAAGTTTGAAATGAGAAGTATGGTGGAGAAAACAAATACTTCCTAGAGCTCGAAGTGAAGCAGTATGAGGATGGTATATTCATCTCTCAGACCAAGTTCACTAAAGAGCTTATAAAGAAGTTTGGATTGGAGAGTGCAACCTCTATGAGGACTCCAATGGGCTCCAATGTGTCTCTAGACAAGGATGAGAAAGGGAAACCTTTTGATAAGACTTTGTATAGATGCATCATTGGATCTCTGCTCTATCTTACTGCTAGTTGACCAGCTATCATGTTTGATACAAGTGTTTGTGCTAGGTATCAAGCTTCCCCTAAGGAATCTCACTATACCTCTGCTAAGAGAATCTTGAGATACCTTAAGGGAACTCCTAATCTTGGCCTTTGGTACCCTAAAAGTAAAGTTTTTGAACTAATTGGGTATTCATATGCGGGTTTTGCAGAATGCAAAGAAGATGGGAAATGTACTTCAGGTCAATTTCTAGGGAAGAGGCTGATCTCATGGAGTAACAAAAAACAAACAAGTGTGGAAATCTCTACAGCTGAATTGAAATATATCTTAGCTAGGAGTTGCTATGCACAACTGCTATGGATTTAACATCATTTGGAAGATTAGAACATCAAGACAAGAAAACTGCTTTGTACTGTGATTCTTCAAGTGCAATTTCAATGGCTAAGAATCTTGAGTCACACAGAAGGACTAAGCACTTTGAAATCAAGTACCATTTCATCAGGGAGCATGTTGAAAAGGAGTATATCTATCTTGAGTATGTCCCCACTGACAATCAAGTAGCAGATATCTTCACTAAGCCCCTTGATGAAGCTAAATTTAACTTCTTTAAGTTTGAGCTTGGTATGCTGAACATAGAGTAAGCATATCAATGCTATATTATTTGTTTGCTATGATGCTTATGCATGCTAACTAGAATTTTGCAGAAAATAAGCCCGAAAATGCAAAAAAATAGCAAATCAAGTCTGTGTCGTCGAGTATACAAGACGACATAGAGGTAATATCGAAGGGTGATCAAGCCGGCATGGAAGGAATGCCATCGTGGTTCATCTACGACACACAGGAATTGGTTATTATTTGATCTTTAATCATAGACGTGTAATAGTATAAATAGCTTTAATAAAAGCATTCAAGTATGCGCCTTTTGACATTCCTAAAATAAAGTATATATATATGATAAATGTTTAGAAAAGGATTAGACCTTCATTTGCCCTAAGCCGTCAAAAATAAAAAACTCATCCCGCGTGACATCAGTGACCTTTTTCTCTCCAAATTTTCTGACAATGGCACCAAAGAAGGGAGAAGATTACTGCAATATATGATGCAAGCTTGTGCGAGGTGGATTCAATCGGGCAGATGAAGAGATCAAATCAGTCATTGGATCATTAACAGTGTCATGGATTGAGTATGTTCTTTCTAAACCCACAACCATTATGCATTGAGAATTAGCAGAGTTCTACTCAAAGCACTAAATCAGCACATCTGACAAAGCTATAAAACAAGGGTAAATGATACCTTGTTAACAATTATAGTTCAAGGGCTGACAAGAGTGCTCTGCCTGCTAGTCTTTGAGGAAGAAGATGACGAGGATGAAGTTTGAAATGAAGATTACTCTGAAAGACTGAAGTGTTGTGGACATGAAGGAGAATATTATGGCTCTTTGAAAAGGGAAAACTTCAATTCCAAGGGAAAGCTTATGGCTGATATAGTTGGAAAGGTCAAGCCTGGGTCACATGATATAATCTCAAGAGAGATGTTTGAGGTTATGAACAGGATTATTTTGAGCCAGAAGACTAACTAGGTTCAAATTATGTTTGATAAAATTGTGGAAAGCTTTAGTGCCCCCAATTTTGGAAGAATATTAACTTTATACCTGCTGTCTAGCATGCCAGAGAAGCTAAATAAGAAGCTTGTAGCTCCCATCCAATGTTTGAAGAAGATGGATATCAGAACCTTACAAAGGTGGGAGAATGTCTTCTCCAAGGCACCTAAGCAGACCAAGAAGGCCAGTGTTGTGAAGAGGAAAAAAGTTGTTGAAAATGAGCAAAGCACTTCTGAGGAAGATGAAACAATTGCCAGTCTAACCCCTACACAAGTTGAGGGGAGACTGGTCAAGCATCATTTCTGAGTACTACAACTGAACCACTGGGTGAGCATATGGTCACCAATGAGACTAATATTCCAGAACTTGTTGCTGCAACTGCAGAAAGTCAAGAAGATCTTTAAGATAGTGCTTTAGTTGAGGAGGAGACTCACAATGAGCTTGAAAGATAAGGGTGTCTAATCACCTAGGGGGTGAATAGGTGTTTTAATAGTTTTATGATTTCTTTTTTCTACTTATAAGCATAACAAAGCAATAAACAAGCACAATCCACCTCACAGTACACCAAGATGTATAGTGGTTCCCCAATTATGGGTACATTCATTTCCCCTTGCCATATCTAGCAGAGAGCTAGCTTAGGCTAACTTCTCCAAATTTCTCATATCAAAAGATCTTACACTCAGAGTCCTTAACTCCTACAAATCAGGAATAATAGTCCCCTACCTTAGACCTTCAACACAAGGTCCTATAACTCGGATCTTCAATCACAAGATCCTACACTCAGGCCAAAGAAGCCCTACATCAATCTCTTCAACAAGAGATCTACACTCAGATCTTTTCAAATACCCTACCTCAGATCACAATGATCCTACAACTCAAATTCCCACTAGAATCTTATAACAAACTCAGATCCAAAATGGATCCTACAATTATAAAGAAGTTTGTTAAGATTTTACTCAAACAATAAAACTTGAGTCTTCAGTAGAAGCACTGTGAATGTTTTCTTCCTTGATCAGCACTTGAATATTTCTGCTTGAAATGAGTTTAGCTAAATCAATAAGACTTTTTCAAGATTGAAATGTTCTTCAGAAATAATGTTGTTCTGTAGAGCCTTGGTAGAATTTTCTCTCAGGATTGCAGTTATTGAATACTTGGCAAAATTCTAAAGCTTGAGCACTGCAAAATTCTTGCGCATAAATTCTCTCTAAGTGTATGTACTTGTGCCTTCTTGTATATTTGTATTTTGTTCAATTTTCACATCCCTTTATATAGAAGACTGGGTCGGCAGAGGCCTTGCTTCTCAAAAAGAAATGCTTCAACGACTAGAGATTTTTCTTAAGGAAAGATCTTCAAATGGTAGCAATCTGAATTGATGAGTATGATTCATTTCCTCTTAAAGCACCTTAATTATTGCAGTAGAAAGCGAAATTCAAATCAATTTGAATGACTGCGCAATTTGCGGCTTGATCTCAACATATACCTGTTAGAACATGCTTCATGTCGACAAAACAATCTATGTAGTCCATAAAATCCTTCATCACTTATAGATATGATGTACTCGATAAAATCCTTCAGCACTTATAGATATGATGTAGTCGTTAACCTGCACCTTAAGAACATAACCTGATGCAGTCCAGACTTAAGCAATCAATCCTGGAAAGATCCTTCTGTCACAGTCTAGACGTTGCAATCAATAAATCAAGTAGTCTTCTAGTCGATGCAGTTGACAAATTACTTAACTGTTTAGTCGATGCAGTTGACAAATTACTTAACTTCCATTCGATATAGTCGATATTTTCCTTAGTCATTTAGTCGATGCAGTCAACATTTGACCTAGACTAATCTTTATTTCTCGCTTTAATTTTTTTAACTATATTTCTTTTCCTCGTGATAATGACTTGTCTAATATAGGATTAGATCATAGGTCTACAAGAGTTTTGCTCCTTGAGGAATTACAGGGAAAAATCTTGTTTGGGTGACCATAAGCCTAACACATTATATTAGCAAAACATTTCTGTTGTACCTGTCACATAAAAACTTACACATGCATCAAATACAAGATGTTTATTGTCATCTTGAGGCCTTCTTCAAATCAGAAATCTTGTGAACAATATTCCCACAGTGACTAAACCTCCAAGAAGTTACAATCCTATGCACCTTTCTGAAAGCATACAAGCAGCAGCTGGTACCAGTTAGTAGAAGAGGAGAAGGCCATCAGAAGAATACTTAGCTACATTCAAAAGAAGAGAAGAGGCTCAAGACGCTGAACAAAGACTAAACATGTGGAGCCCAAGGTCAAAGGAAATAAATCTACAAACATGGATCGATCTTGACAACATTGGCAAAAATATTGACAAGTATTATTCAAATGATGAATGGACCAAATATTTAAAAACTGAAAATCTAAGAAGAATCTACATGAATCATCAGAAGGAGGGGACACTGCCAAAGATGCTCCTCACATTCCAAGCCCTTATATTCCAAAGCCATACAACTTCTTTAATAAATAAAAACAAAAAGGGAAAGCTGATCGAAAGAAGATGAGCTTTTGATTTTAGATGTGCTAGGGGGTAAATGTACTTCTTGAAATATTGTTTCCAATCATTTAGAATATATATATATAATGTGTGTGTGTAGTTTATCGTTGAGTGAGGTTTTGACTTTTTCAAATAGGGGGAGATAGTTGGGAACTTTACCTACAATGTTCCTGATTTGAAGAAGTCCTCAAGTCAAAGATAAATACACTTTATATTTGACATTTTTGTTCTACATTATTGTTTTTAGGTACTTGACAGCGCCAGTTTCACATAGGGCTAGACTTAGTGTCATCAGACACAGTTTTGCAAATGTAATCCCTCATTGTGCAAAACACCATGTCGACCAATGATCTAGACTATATTAGACTTGTCAATAACTATTAATCATCAAGTATAAAGGTCCATCATACGAGCTGAAGCAAAGGAATTGAGTTGAGAAGATCAGAATTTTCCTAAGGCAAATATCATCTTGGTAAGCTTAAATATCGTCGAGTGAAGGTCTCGATATCGTCTTGAAGACACTAAGATCCAAGACGATATCGTCTTGTATAATCACAACATCACAATTATCGTCTTATCTAGAAGAAGTTGTATATCTAAATATCATCTTGGTAAAATACTTTCCAAGATGATATCGTCTTGACAAGGTTGGTATACATTCATATCGTCTTCGAAACATAATACATATAGTTTGAAGGGTTTATATGAAGGAAGAAATTGACTAAGGAAATTATCATCGAGGCCTCTTGAAATGTCGTCAAGGAACCAAGACGACATTTCATGAATAATAAGATGATTCGTCTAGAAGAGCTCAAATATCGCCTTGAAGATTATAAGGAGTTATCTAGTCGATTTGTGTAGAAGATTCAACTAGAACGCACAAACAGCAAAATATTGTCTTGAACACTATGAACATATATCAAGTTGAATCATGTAGAAGATTCAACTAGAAGGCACAAGCAGTAAAATATTGTCTTGAAGAATATGAAGAAACATCAAGTCGATTTGTATAGAAGAATCGACTAGATGCCTGAAGTGTGAAATATCGTCTTGTGGAAGAGACAATAAGATTATTCATGCAGACAATTTGTCTAGAAGAATGAAGTGTGAAATATCGTCTTGTAGACCAACAGTCACCAAGACGATTCGTGTGACGATCCGACCTGAATATTATACAATGAAATATCATCATGAAGACAATCAAAGACATCAAGATTATTCGTGCAGAAGAGTTGAAGTAAAGCTATACACAGTGCAAATTCATCCAGAAGAATGAAATTCGACTAGACATCTAGTCAAATGACAGAAAGGCCTGAATTCAAATAAACTGTGATTTTGGCATCACGTCATTTATTACCGTCACAGATTGAGCCAATGAAAGCTGAGCTTTAAGGAAAGTCGAGAACTGACATAAAGGACATATGCGGAAGAGACCGTTATTAAGGTTCCTTATAAGAGGTTGAGATGATTTCAACAAACCCTAATCTTTAATTTGACAATCATTTCCTTTATTATTTCTGAAAGAAGAGCTCGCCGCCATCAACAATCTCATTCGTTCACAATGCTCAAGAGAAAGAAGAAATACATTC
>JAWHQI010002865.1:0-22711 GCA_033032865.1 Dactylorhiza incarnata | reverse complement strand
CCCCCCCCCCCCCCCCCCCCCCCCCCCCCCCCCCCACCCCCCCCCCACCCCCCCCCCCCCCCCCCCCCCCCCCCCCCCCCCCCCCCCCCCCCCCCCCCCCCCCCCCCCCCCCCCCCCACACACACACCCTCTTTCCCCCTCATACTAGAGTGGAACCCGGCGCCCCCCAGAGGGTATCATTATAAAATATAAACTTATATGAGAGGCTTTTTTATTTCAAAAAATGAGTGCAGCTTGTTGCAAACTTATAGTCCCCATAATTGCCCCTATAAAATATTGTCGCTTTTGGTGATTTGATATCACTTTATGCTGAGTTTGAAAAGTTGCCGATAAGCCAAACCAACCAATTTCAGAAAAGTTTGGAACTGCTCTAAAAATAAAATTCACCAAAGAGATCTCGCATTTCTCACAGCCTTTATCCAAAACCCGTGTTCCCTCAAAAATTTTACACCATTCATCACAGCCATCCACAAAAAGTTCCATGATTGGATGTACATCAAGCAATACACGGAGTAACTACAAAGATGTAGGGATAATAAGCTTCCTAACATAATAAAAAGATTAAGATATATAGCAAATCATCAAGCCTTGCAGCCATGGCTTCAAATGTATTTATTCAAGCGTCAAGAAAAAAAATTCCTTTCAAAAAAGCATGTAAGCAGCCTTCAGAACTGCAACTAAGAAGAATGTAACGGCCAGAGAAATAGAAATGCAGGCAATAATGCCTAGCGGGATTTTCGATGGGTGGTGAATAGATTACGCTGATGCCGCCAGTGGTACGGACCGATAGCATGCTCTCTTTGCCGCCCGAACAATGTCTTCCACCTACAAATAATTAAAAATAGATCTTTAAGCTATGTATAACTTACAATTAGAATTTATGCATTCAGTCTAAAATTGGTTGGTTATAGGCAGAGGGGCACGGGTTCTATGGTAAGTGCACAAGGCGGGTTAATGTAGTTATATTCTCAACACACCCTCGCGTGTAAAGTTTTTGACCTTTAACACATGGGATTTTTCTTAATTGGATGCATGAGGGCGGGTCATTGGGTCTGCTCAACTCTGATACCATGTTCGAACTCATAGATCCAACCAAAATCCAATTGGTTATAAGTGCATGTCACCAAAATTTATATTGAATTTCCAATTTTGAGAATTGTTCTCCACACTGCCTCCCCCTCAAAAGAAATGTATTTTTGCTTTAACACGGATTTTTTTTTTAATTGGTAGTGTGAGAGTGATCTATATTATGTGCAAAAGACTACATGAGTTTCGCGATGTGGAGAGTGATCTATATTACGTGCAAAAGACTATATATGAGTTTCGCGATGTGAGACTATATTTTGAACGTAGTACCTGAAGTGTAAAGTTTCAACATGATCTATTTTTTCATAATTTTGGTAACACGCTTTGTCATTGTGTTAAAAATCTATGCATCCAACCTAAAATTAATAGGTAGCGAGGCTGACAATTTATATTAAGTGCACAAGACTATATGAGTTTCCTTAACTATTTTCTCAATAACGACATTATAATACCTTGTATCACATTACTTGAAGCAAAAAAAGGACTTCAACTCTTCAACTGACCTGTGGTAAGGCTATCCTCTCAAGATTCTGAGCATACGGCATCGGAACATCGGCACCTGCAATCCTCTCGACAGGGGCATCAAGATACTCGAAGCATTCCTCAACAACAACAGCACTGCACAATAAAAAGTATAAATGGGAGGTAGAATGTTTTCAACATTATTTATGTTAAGAATCGAACACTCCTGAGATCGTTAAAGCGAAAAAAAATGAGAATAAAAATAGCAGAAAATAATCAACGCTAGGTGGTTCAGAATTTCCTAATGAAGGCTACATTTATGATATAATATAACAAGATAATGTTATTCATATGGAGAAATTCTACTGTTATATAACAAGAGAAAAGCCCAAAATACCGCTCATAAGTCTCTATATCTCCAACAAATTAATGGTCTTGGCAGTGCTTACCAGATTTCAGAGCCGACGCCGTGTTGAGGGAAACCTTCTTCTACAGTAACCAGCCTGTTGGTTTTTCTGACAGAAGCAGTAATAGTTCTCTATCAAGCGGTCGGATGGAACGAAGATTTATAACCTGTACCAAGTACACTTTTGTAGTTACATAATGCTAAATAGCGTGAAGATAGTGATGACCATATGGTGGTCCATTTAGTTTCTGTTAGAATTGTTTCTAGACAAATGAAATTAAAATTATTACCTCAGCATTAATTCCATCTTTGGAAAGAATCTCCGCAGCCTGCAACCAAGATAAACCAAAATTATTGAGAACTGCAATAGAGCAATCTGGTTAACAAACTCGAGGTTATTAAAAAGTACATTGAAGATGTATACAACAACAACATAACCCATATAGTCCCCAATCATTGGGGGTATGGGCGGGGGAAGATTGGAAACAGACCTAACCTTTGGCCCTATGCCCAAAGTGGCTTCTCTCAGAGGAGAAAGACCGAACCTTTGACAATAGATGCACAAAGTGGCTGCTCACAGATTACCACTGAAATAGTGGCCCCCTATACCGTCACGTTTGCTGCGGAATCATGCCCTCAAATCAAAGCCAAAGACATCAGAGAGGGCAGACTCAAGAATCCATTTTGATTTATGTGCACATAACCATGCAAAAAAACTACCGACAAGCCAGGGCTAGCTTTTGGCCGGCCCAAGCCTAGGCCTGCTATTGCCAGGACCAGGCTTAGTGAAAGTCGGGCCCAGGCCCCTTCTAAAAGGATCCTTTGGCAGGCCCGGGCCTGACCAAAAGGCAAGGTGGGCGCAGCCCAGCATTAAATGCTAGGCTATAGTGTTTAACATGGGGCTGCTGGGCATAACCTGTCATTCAATGTAGGGAGCTAACCTACTGCCAGGCCCAAGAGGGCCTGGCTGGTCTAACCTAGCCTAGGCTAGGGCACCAGGCCAAACCACAACTTAAAATGGGGGCTTTATGAGGCCCCTGTTGGAGTCAATGTTCCGCATCTCTTGGTTTGAGAATAACAAATAATGTGTTGTATTTGATCTTGTATTTTGTGTGTTTATAGTGTGCAGGTTGTACAGGAACTATAGTTACACATCCCTATGAGTAGTATGCTGAATGGAGACGATTCTCTGAAAAGAGAGGTAACGCCCCGCGTTAGAGTTAACGTTTCGCGTTAACTTATCGTCGATAAGAGATGTCGTCGATAAGGGAATGATGTCGAGAATAATTATCGTCGAGTACCAAGTAACAACGTCAGCGTTGGAGCTAACGCTCGCGTTGAGTCCACGATCTGCCACGATCTCGACGGATGCACGATCTCAGCCACGACGTACACGAGCAGCTAACGTTGGCGTTAACTCTTAACGTCAGGCGTTAGCTCCCGAGTCTATTTAAAGAGCAGCTCCTCTCATTCTACAACAAGCATTCCATTGCCTCTAAAGCCAGAATTCAGATTCTCTGGAGAGAGGCTCGTCTACAACAATTGAGAGATCTCCTTGGGCTAACATGAAGATCTAAAGAAGATTTTGAGAGGAGAGGGTATACAACGCATATTCAATACGAAGGACAAACGCTTCAAGAACGCCAACGTTTACATCGCCTTCGTCTTCACCTTCATAATTTCTTGGGGAGTTTCTCTTACTTTATTTTTATCATGTATTCTTTTATTGCATTCTTTTTGTAACGGGTGTGAAGAAATCGTTCAGGGAGAACGTCGAATTCCGGGAAGGATTCTGTGGGAAATTTGCCGCAATTGTTGGCGACTAGGCCTTTTGAGGTTTAGGGAGAATTCGCCATCTTGTGCGTGGCGACTAGGTCGAGGTTAGATCTAGGGGTGGTTAGATGCCTTATCTGGGGTAAGATAGGTTATAGCCAACCGGTCCTTGGGAGAAGGACTGGTGAATCGCAAAAAAGGATTTTTTAAATTCTCGCCTTGATTTCTAGCGTTATAGAAATCAAACATTTGTATAATCAATTTCTTATGAAATAAATCGTGTCCTTTAATGTTTCATTCAATTGATTTTATTTCTTCTTTAAGAATGTTTTAAATTATGTTTGCAACAAAACACTAAAGCAAAATATATTGTAAGATTCATTTTGATCATTAACTTATAGAATTCAACTTTGATACTAACGTCAGTCGTTAGTATTAGCGCTGGCGGTGGTGGAGAAAAATTGAATTTCGCCTTCTTTAAAAAGGAATCGTCAATATAATCTTATCTGAGATATTAAAATATATTTTCTTATAAAATATTCTGAAACTTCTGTCACAAACTCTAATAAATTTAAATAAGATTTAAATTCCATAAAACCCTTATTCACCCCCCCCCCCCTCTAAGGGCGCCATAAGATTCAACATGTGGTATCAGAGCTAGGTTATTCCAAAACGGCTTCACAACCAGGAATAATGACGTTTCATGATCTCGCATTCGCTAAAAGGAAAAAAATTTATGAAAATGAAAAATCATTATCACCATCATTATTTATGAGTGAAAATTATAAAGGGTGGTAAATTCTTATGGAATAATTTCTTAAATCTTTGGATATTAAAGTTTGGAATATTACTATTAAAATGCCATAAAGTACTCTAAATAAAAATGAAATATTTTTAAATGTCAAATCTATGAATAGTCTATATGTGCTATACATCAAAATATTTTCAAACTTATTTTATACGCTTCCTACTGCTTTTGAAGTATGGAAATTTCTTGAGAATTCTTATAGGCGTCCTTCCACAGATGATAAACAAGAGCAATTTCTTATGGATCCAAGAGAAGAAACCGATGAGAACTCATGCTTGGAGGAAAATCTATCAGAGAGAGAAGAATGCAACGTCACAATATTGTACTCAAATGATGACAACACATCAAGCAAAAGAGAAAATGGAAATTCAACTATGGAAGAGGAATGCGAAGATGTCAAAGGAACCTTTGGTTCAAATCTTGGCTCATCCCATAACAATGTAAAAAAATCAAAATATTCTCTTTTTGTAACAAAATCTATTTCTATATTTCGTGTGCTTAAAATTGCTAAACATAAAATTTTAAAGTTGAAAAATGTTAATTCCAAATTACGTTTAGAAAATAAAACTTTAAAAAACAAACGCTAAAGTAGAATCTTATATTTATGTTTCAAATTCACTTTCATGCTCTTTAATTAAAAATTCTAAATCTTGTTTTGATTATAATACTTTTAAAGAACTCAAGGTTTTGGAAAAAGATTTTTTAACTTCAGAAGAGCGTAATGAAAAATTGATAAAAGAAAATGATGCTTTAACTAGTAAACTAGAATCATTAAAATTGTTTATTAAAAATTTCTCAAGTAATAAACAATCTCTTATCTCTAGTTTATTAATAAATCAAAAGTCTTAAAGTTTAACTTCATATTATAAGAGTTGGTCTAAAAGAAAGAGTGAAAATGAAAATAAAAAAGTTAATAAGAACTTTTTATTTAATGACCATAAACACTCACTCTTTCAACATTCAATTCTTAAGAAAGATCATCACTTTTATAAACTCTCTAAGAATGACTATTCTAAAACTCTCCTTTCTACTGAACCCTCCCCGGTTAAGGACAAAACATGACTTAAGGACAAAGAGTATGCAATATCGCTTTCAAATCTATCACATTCTTAACCCGTTAATCAAGCATATCTTATTACCGCACTTATCTATAAACACAAATTGTTTTAATCTTACCAATTTCTCATGCAGGTATTTGTTATTATCAAAAGGGGGGATTGTTGGAGCTTATGTTCCGCATCTCTTGGTTTGAGAATAACAAATACCGTGTTGTATTTGATCTTGAATTTTGTATGTTTATAGTGTGCAAGTTGTATAGGAACTATAGTAGAACCGGATGATCTTGAAATCGTGAGTGCCCTAACCGGGCATACACATATATATATATAGAGAGACAAAAAATAAAATACATCAAAAATAATTTCAACTCCCCCTCAAGTTGGGAATATATATTGATCATTCCCAACTTGTTTGTGTTGTCCTTGAAGTTGTCGCTATATAAACCCTTGGTGAAGACGTCCGCAAGCTGATCGGATGAGTTCACAAACGGTGTGCAGATATTCCCTTTGTCTAGATGATCCTTGATGAAATGTCTATCAACTTCCACATGTTTAGTTCTATCATGTTGCACTGGATTGTGCGCAATACTGATGGCGGCTTTGTTGTCGCAGTAGATCATGATAGGATTGTTCCCCTGAAAGCCAATGTCCCGAAGGAGAGTCCTCAACCACAATCCTTCACAAACACCTTGTGTCATTGCCCTATACTCTGCCTCTGCACTTGATCGAGCTACCACATTTTGCTTCTTGCTCCTCCACGAAACGAGGTTGCCACCCACAAAAGTGCAATACCCAGTAGTTGATTTTCTGTCATCTTGGCTACCAGCCCAATCAGCATCGGTAAACACTTCAACTTCTAAAGATTTGCCGTTCCTGAAAAGGATCCCACGACCGGGAGCCTTTTTGAGATATCGTAGCACTCTAAAGGCCGCCTGCTGATGACGAATGGAAGGAGAATGCATATACCTACTGAGGACCCCCACCGCATACGTAATGTCAGGGCGAGTATGGGACAGGTATATGAGACGTCCAACTAAACGTTGGTATTTTGAGACATCTACCTTTTCTCCACTAGTATCTGCATCAATTTTGTGATTAGCCTCAATGGGGGTGTCCACGGGTGCACACCCAAGCATCCCAGTCTCTTTAAGAAGATCTAGAGTATACTTCCTTTGGGAGATGAAGATCCCTTGTTGAGACCTAGCCACTTCAATTCCCAAGAAATATTTCAGCTTTCCCAGGTCTTTAACTTCAAATTCCTTGCCCAGTTGTTCCTTCAAGTAAGTGATCTCCTCCATGTGATCCCCGGTAATGATGATGCCGTCCACATACACAATCAGAATAGAGACCAGGGCATCTTTTCTCTTAATAAAGAGCGTGTGATCAGCATGACTTTGAGTGTACCCAAGTTGAAGCATGAACTTGTAAAAACGCCCAAACCACGCTCTCGGAGACTGTTTCAAGCCGTACAAAGATTTTAGAACTCGACACACCTTCCCCTTGGACCCTTTGATAACGGAGCCCGGTGGGGTATCCATGTATACCTCCTCCAGATCACCATTCAAGAAAGCATTCTTGACATCTAGCTGAAGTAGTTCCCATCTACGACTTGCAGCAATAGAAAAAAGGACACGGATCGAATTCATTTTAGCAACAGGAGCAAAGGTCTCCTGGTAGTCAATGCCCTGGGCCTGGGTATATCCCTGAGCCACCAAACGAGCTTTATACCGCTCCACAACACCATCTTGGTTTCGTTTAACTGTGAACACCCAACGGGATCCGACCGTTCGCTTCCCTGGAGGAAGGCTCACCATCTGCCATGTTTTATTCTTGTCCAGGGCACGCAATTCCTCCTCCATTGCCGCTTTCCATTCAGGTATCTGAGCAGACTCCTGCCATGTCTTAGGAATAACAATAGATGAGAGGGAAGAAACAAAGGCTTGATGTGCCTGAGAAAGGTGATCATAACGAATGTAGTTGGCAATGGGATGCTTAGTGCTACCCGTCTTACCTATAAGGCGAGCAAGAGAAATATGGAGATCGTCATCAGAATCTGGGTTGGAGGCATTCACCGGAACTGGCGGGACATCTTCAGCCTGCACATGCTCAACAGTCGTGGGACGACGGGAGTATGTATATATGATCGGAGGAGCGGAGGTAGAAGGAACAGGTGGAGGTGGCGGAGTGGGATCAGGTGGAGGAGTAGGAACAGAAGGTGGAGGAGCACAAATCGGAAGCGGGGAGTCGGTCATCTCGGCAGCTGTACAAATCATCTCCCCCTGACGAGGACCAAAGTACGACTCCCCCTCACGAAAGGTGACATCGACGGTACAATAATACCGACGTGTCAGAGGGTGATAACATCTATACCCCTTGGTGGTAGAGGAATACCCAACAAAAACACAGCGAAGGGACCGCGCATCAAGTTTATCACGATGCGGGGTATGGACGTGAACAAAACACACGGAGCCGAAGATACGAGGGTGAAGGTGAGAAGTGTGGACAATGTGTTTTTGCTCTAGGCGAGAAAGAGGCGTAGCAAACGAAAGAGCACGGGACGGAAGGCGGTTAATGAGATGCGCGGCGGTAAGAACAGCATCCCCCCAATAGGATTTAGGGAGGTGCATAGAAAGAAGTAAGCACCGGGCCACCTCCAGCAACTGCCGATTCTTCCGTTCGGCCACCCATTTTGAGTGGAGGTGTGGACACATGTAGTTTGATGAATTATACCATGGTCCGCAAGATAAGCCCCAAAGACACCGCGATCGTCATATTCCCCACCATTATCACTACGTAACACACGTATTGTGCCCCGAATTGTTGGACCACCATCTTATGAAAATTTTGAAAGCAAGACAGAACATCACTTTTCTTTTTAAGCATATAAAGCCAAGTAGTGCGAGAGTAGCAATCAATAAACGTCACAAACCATCGAAATCCAGATAAAGAGAGAACGGGGGATGGACCCCAAACATCAGAGTGAATAACATCAAATGGATACAGACTAGGGACAGACAAATGAGTAGAACGACACCGTACATGTTTAGATTGCTCACAAGCATCACAAGAAAAAAACGGAAGTAAAGGAGAAAAAACAGGAAACAATTTAGCAAGATATAAAGGAGAGGGGTGGCCAAGGCGCTGATGCCATCGTCGAAGATCGTCAAGGGTCGGAGATCTGGTGGAAGATAGGGCACTGGGAGAAGACTGGTTCAGCAAGTACAGGCCGCCAACATTCCTACCACTGCCAAGTGTCCGCCTCGTAGCCAGATCCTGAAAAACACAAACATCAGGAAAGAATGTCACAGAACAGTGTAAGGAATTAGTCAAGTGACTAATAGAGAGTAAATTTCTGGGAAAAGAAGGGACATGTAAAACAGAGGAAAGTGATAGGCCAGGAGAGCATGAAACTGTCCCTTTACCGGCAATGGCAGAGAGGGAGCCATTGGCAGCAATAACCTTATCACGACCAGAGAGAGGAGTATAGGAGGTAAAACCTGAGGCAGAGCCAGTCATGTGGTCGGTCGCACCTGAGTCGATTATCCATTCGGAGGGTGTGGAAGACACGGCATGAGCACTGGACAGACCTGAAGTGGCAACAGCAGCATGGGAGGAAGCAGGAGTAGAGTCAGTGTGAGAGCGCAACAGGCGACGGAAGGCCTCTAACTCAGCGGTAGACAGGCCTCCAGAAGTATCATCCAGAACAGCAGAAGAGTGAGCAGAAGACTGAGAGCGGCCATCAGAGGAGCGACCTCCACCACCACCACGGTACCCCCCTCTACCACGGGTACTAGAGCCCCGACCACCTGGAGCAAGGTGCGGGTGCAAACGAAAACAGGAGCTTTTGACATGGCCTGTCTTCCCGCAATGACTACAAACAGGAGAAGGACCACGAGTCATACTTGCCAGCGCAGAGTGATCGGTAGCAGAACCAAGAGTGCGACGGCGATTCTCGTCGCTGAGGAGCATGCTGAATGCCTCCCGAAGGGAGGGAAGGGGCTCACGATGGAGGATGTGTAGACGAACAGCATCAAACTCCATGCTAAGGCCCATAAGGAAGACATGAACACGGAAACGGTCTTTATCCTTCTGAAGGGCCACCGCATCAACCGTACAGGCGGCGAGTAAAGGTACTAAAGAAGTCCAACTCCTGATAAAGGCGCTCAAACTCAGAGTAGTAGGCGGCAACGGTTAAAGTCCCCTGTCGCAATTCCAGAACACGGCGAGTGAGCTCATATACCTGCATCGAACTGCTTGCCTGGGAGTAAGTATCACGGGCTCTCGTCCAAATATCATATGCGGAGTCCAACAGCATATAGCTGCGATACACCTGAGGGGACATCGAATGAAGCAGCCACGAGACGACCAAAGAGTTGTCCGCATCCCATTTGCGCCATGAGGGATCGGAACGTGATGGCTCAACAATAGATCCATCAATAAGACCATACAACTGGTGGCTGCGAATCGCATGTTGTGCCGCCCTAGACCATTCCAGGTAATTGGTCCCATCCAAGGCGACTGTAGTAATCTTCAAAGACTGGCCATGACTCCGAGGAGGATCACCCGAGAAACGATGCAAAGCATCAACCGGAGGGGCCGAAGATCCGAAGAGTACCGGATTGAGACGAGGGAGAATGTGTGGACGGATCGGGGGTGGAATGATCTCCCATAGAGGAAGGAAAAACTGAAGATCTCAAGAGGAAAGAGGGAACATCCACCGGGTGCAAACTAAATCTGAAAAACGAAGAGAGCACCCGAGGATGGAAGAGGGGCGTCTCCGGCAGCCCCCATGGAGGACAAAACGGCAAGCCGAAAGAGACGGCGGAGCAGGAGAAGATGTGTCAGCCGACAGGAGAGAACGTCGGCTAACGCATCAGCGGCTGGGCGAGCACGAGCGGGCGGAAGAGATTCTGCGGCCGAGGAGGACGAGCAGCGAGCGGGTGAGGAGGACGCGCGGCGAGGAGGACGCGCGGCGAGCGCGAGCGAGCGGGCGAGGAGGACGCGCGGCGAGCGGCCGCGAGCGGGCGAGGACGAGGACGCGAGCGGTTCCTGCGCTCTGATACCAAGTAGAACCGGATGATCTTGAAATCGTGAGTGCCCTAACCGGGCATACACATATATATATAGAGAGACAAAAAATAAAATACATCAAAAATAATTTCAACTACTATAGCTACACATCCATATGAGTAGTATGCTGAATGGAGACGATTCTCTGAAAAGAGAACTAACGCCCCGCGTAAGAGTTAACGCCTCGCGTTAACTTATCGTCGATAAGGGATGTCGTCGAGAAGGGAATGACGTCGAGAAGAAGTATCGTCGAGTACCAAGTAACAACGCCAGCGTTGGAGCTAACACTCGCGTTGAGTCCACGATCTGCCACGATCTCGACGGTTGTACGATCTCAGCCACGACGTACGCGAGTAGCTATTGCCGGTGTTAACTCTTAACGGCAGGCGTTAGCTCCCGAGCCATTTTAAAGAACAGCTCCTCTCATTCTACAACAAGCATTCCATTGCCTCTAAAGCCAGAATTCTGATTCTCTGGAGAGAGGCTCGTCTACAATAATTGAGAGATCTCCCTTGGGCTAACATGAAGATCTAAAGAAGATTTTGAAGGAGAAGGTCTACAACGCATATTCTATACGAAGGACAAACGCTTCAAGAACGTCAACGTCTACATCGCCTACGTCTTCACCCTCAGAATTTCTTGGGGGAGTTTCTCTTACTATATTTTTATCTTGTAATCTTCTATTGCATTCCTTTTGTAAAGGGTGTGAAGAAATCGTTCGGGGAGAACGCCGGATTCTGGGAAGGATTCCGTGGGAAATTCGCCGCAATTGTTTGCGACTAGGCCTTGTGAGGTTTAGGAGGAATTCGCCGTCTTATACATGGCGACTAGGTCGAGGTTAGATGTAGGGGGTGGCTAGAGGCCTTATCTGGGGTAAGATAGGCTATAGCCAACTGGTCCTTGGGAGAAGGACCGGTGAATCGCAAAAAGGGATTTTTCATATTCTCGCCTTGATTTCTAGCGTTATAGAAATCAAACATTTGTATAATCAATTTCTTATGAAATAAAATCATGTTCTTTAATGTCTCATTCAATTGATTTATTTCCTCTTTAAGAATGTGTTAAATTATGTTTGCAACAAAACACTAAAGCAAAATATATTGTAAGATTCATTTTGATCATTAACATATGGAATTCAACTTCTGTCACTAACGCCAAGCGTTAGTATTAGCGCTGGCGGTGGTGGAGAAAAATTGAATTCCGCCTTCTTTAAAAAGGAATCGTCAATATAATCTTACCTGAGATATTAAAATATATTTTCTTATAAAATATTCTGAATCTTCGGTCGCAAACTCTAATAAATTTAAATAAGATTTAAATTTCATAAAACCCTTATCACCCCCCCCCCCCCCCTCTAAGGGCGTCATAAGATCCAATAGCCCTTACGCCCAGTATGGGCCCAACCTAGCCTTGTCCTTCCCAGACTTTTAACCGGGCAGACCCGGTGGGGCTTCCAGTTCAGGCTCTTTCTGCACTCCTAGATGGAAGGCAAGAACAAACGAGACAATTGGATAGAATAACATCCATACTCTTTCGATTTTGAGAACCTAGCACGATTGTACTCACAACTAGTCTTCTAACGAATTCCCTAAAACTAAAGGCCATCAACACCACTCTGGAACAGTGCACCAAAGGAGGCGGCATCTTAGGCGCACCTTATTAGGAGTCATGCCGGCCTCATGGTATCCTTACAAAAGTGCTTGGCTCGCATTTAACTATAGTGTGACCAAGCTTCATTTTCGGATAGTTGTGATGCTTAAGAGATGGCGGTGTGAAACAGTTGTCATAAACGCAATGTTGGCGGTCTAACTGCGTTTTGAACTTTCATGAGCTGTTTTCGGCTAAAATTCCACTTCATAGGGTTCGGGCATTCACGGTCATCAAAGCTTGACAACACCAACATGATTGTGGTGGCGTTTTAGCCTAAAACATCATTTTAAAAAACAGTATTCATAATCACACCTACCTTAACACTACAAACGTTTTTTTTTATAACTATCACAACCGTCACCACTCTTAACACCACTCTCCCAAACATGGCATATTGGAGAGATCACACGCCAAAAATAGCTTATAAGACGTATTCAAATAAGATCTTTATCCACCCTAGCTCAGGTGATCAATTGCATGCAACTTTGATAGTTGAACACCGATAAAAAAAACTAGCTTAAGCTTGAAATCAACACACATTTAGCTTAATCAAAATGATGATCTGGTTCATCTGAACTTCAAACTTTCTGAAATCGAATAATTTTCTTATCGAGCTTAATTTATTTGTTGTGTATCAACGCTATATTTGTACTGTACAATCTGGATCGAAAGGAAATCAAGAAGCTTGAACATTACGAGTAGATGACCGCCTTGCAGATGTTAGTAGAAAGAAAAGAGCACAAATATTATTAGCTTGTCAATTACAAAGGCACTACTCATACATATACATGAGTGGAGGAAAAGATCTCATATGACCAAATTACCCTTCCTGGGTATTACACTTATAAGACAAAAAACGACCTGATAATATCCTATATAACATAACGTCAATCCCCCCCCCCCCCCGGTCGGGCCTCACTCCGGTCGACTGATTTTGACTGAATTTATGCGATCCCGAAAATGCCCCCAACCTCTCACGACATCAAAAGAGACTCGCTGATGCTGTTTTCTCCGCTCAGTATTTCTCTCCTCCCATCCGCGAACCAGCGCCCACTCTCCTCCGCCGAGCATTTCCTCTCTTATACGCTTTCGCCTCCCGCAAGAGCTGCAAATCGCCAAGCCAAGCGTGCCGATCTCTGTCTCTTCCCCAGGTTTTGCGACGGCGGTAGCGATTTTCCTTCCGCCACGATTTCGCCGCTCCCAACTCTCCTCCTCCAACCTCTCACAACCCGCCGCTTCCAATCGCGATCCGGCGCCCCACTCCAAGACACGCCGCCGCCACCCCGACTCCCGATCACGCACCTCTAAATTACTCCACCACATCCCACGACCAGTCGCTCCTCCTTCAGATTCGGCGACTCTCCCAAAACAGAGGAAATTTTAGAAGCTACAGTAAAAACAGAGTAATTTAGCACAAAGGTATAAATCACCTCAGAGAAGATCAAGAAAAACTGATGGAGCAAGGAAACGAGCCAAAAGGCTCTCCCCGGAGAGCCAAAAGGCTCTCCCCGGAGAGCCAAAAGGCTCTCCCCGGAGAGCCAAAAGGCTCTCCCCGGAGAGCCAAATGGCTCTCCCCGGAGAGCCAAATGGATCTCCAGAGACCTTTATAGTGGATTTTCAAATTTTTATATGTGGTGGGCCAATTCTTCAAAGTCATGTAGTACGTATCCATATGACTTAACTCATTGATCAAGTAGACTTAAAGACTCTACGATAAGCTGAATTTTTTGACTAATTTGATGTATGTTAAAAATTAAATTTTGTTGATTAAATCTTCAATGATTTGCTGAATTTATGTATGCTCTTTGTTTGATCTGAGCCTTTATTATCCAATTATATATGTTTTTTCAATTTATTTTTGAATTCTTAGGCCACTGACTTTGTCTGATCCATCGCAGATTGTCTGCATGTTAGTCATCAGCACCAATGAACGGTATCGACCTTGTGCTGCGGGACATTGCGAAAACACAACGATCGGTGGAGACCCTCGTCCGTTGTTGCCCTTAAATTCCGCCGGAATCGATTCCGACCCAAACGCCGCCATTCTATTCATCAACATTCAATCGCCCCACTAGTAAGCCGTGCATTTGTGGCAAGCAATCTGACACGTTTGAGCAAGTTGTCATTCCATTTAGCTCCGATTTCATTTGCAGAGCAAGATAGAATTTTTAGATTCATCACCATGTGAAATTGTAAGTATGGTGCTCAGTACTGAGAAGATCAGCACAGTGGCTCCCATTGTATCATTCATGAAAATGTAAACTGAAGTATGGATGTCTTAAAGATTTAATCTCTGTCATTTTTTGGCTCAAAATTTCTAAATTTAATATATAATTTTTGGATTAAAAGGAGAAAAAGTATATCACTCCTAACTTTTTGGTATGATCTCCCTATCTGTGCTTTGTACATTAATAATTCTGATTGCATTGCTAAAAAAATGTTACAAATTATGTAGTTGCACTTCCAACGGACCAATAAAGCAGATACAACGCTTATAGCTGGATTCCTCGAGCGCATTACTAAGGAGAATCTCGTCAATGTCAAAATGATTCTAATGCCAGTATGTTTTAGTGAACACTGGTTTTTATTGGTGGGTATTGTTAAAGATAAGAAGTGGCTAATACATGACTCTCTGCGTAACCCCAAACGGAAAGTTCCCGCTAAAATAGCTGTAAGTACAGTTCGTTGACATGCAATGTAGTATTGTACATTACGTAGTTACTAATGTACGAAAATATTTGTGTTAATGCAGATTTCTGCGCTCCAGAAGGCGACCGTTCAAAAAGTCCACGCAGGATTTACCAATTGGAGTCTCGACTTTACTGTTGGTATACCACAGCAGGAGAACTCCGTGGACTGCGGTGTCTTCGTTATGAAGTATATGGAGCACAAAGCGAAGGAAGGGGTGGGAAGCTGGGAGAGTTGCGTAGACTGGCAGAAAAAAATGCTTATGTTTAGAGCCCAGATCTGTGCAGAAATCTTTAAATATTTTGTGGTTGATTGATGTAAATTAAGAAACATTCTTCGTGTACATTGGAGAAATATTTGTCTATAATAGCAATTGTTTACAAATGGGTCGAAAGATGCTAATTATAGCTTTAAATGAAATCAGTGGAGATCCAAATGGCTCTCCGCGGAGATCCAAAAGGCTCTCCGCGGAGATCCAAAGGCTCTCCGCGGAGATCCAAAGGCTCTCCGCGGAGATCCAAAAGGCTCTCCGCGGAGATCCAAAAGGCTCTACGCGGAGATCCAAAAGGCTCTCCGCGGAGATCCAAAAGGCTCTCCGCGGAGATCCAAATGGCTCTCCGCAGAGATCCAAAAGGCTCTCCGCGGAGATCCAAAAGGCTCTCCGCAGAGATCCACATGGTTCTCCGCGGAGTTCTACATGGTTCTCCGCGGAGTTCTACATGGTTCTCCGCGGAGAGCACAAAGTTCTCCGCGGAGAGCAAAATGTTCTCCGCGGAGACCATTTGGATCTCCGCGGAGAGTCATTTAGATCTCCGCGGAGATCCAAATGCCTATCTTTCGCAAATTGTGGCCGCGTTCTCCCTCCCTCCATTTTTTCTTCCTTTCCCTCTTTCCCTTCCTCTCTCCCCCTTTCCCTCTCCTCCCCTCTTTTTTTCTCCTCCCCTCTTTTTCTTTTTTCTCCCCCCCTCCCCCCCTTTTCCCCCCTCATACCAGAGTGGAACCCGGCGCCCCCCCCCCCCAAGTAGAATGAAAGATGTCAATCATCCCTAACTTGTGTATATCATCAATGAACATATCACAATTCAGACCTTTGGTGAAGACATCAGTCAGTTGGTCTTTGGAATGAACAAATGGAGTGACCACATTCCCTTTGACCAAATAATCTTTGATGAAGTGTCGATTGACTTCAACCTCGTTTGTCCAATTATGTTGCACTGGGTTGTGGGCTATACTAATGGCAGTCTTATTATCATAGTCTAAGAAGAGAGGAATATGCTCCCGAAATTTCAGATCATGTAAAATAGATCACAACCATAGTTCTTCACAGAGACCTTGGGACAGCGCCCTGTACTCAAACCTCCGACTAGATCTAGCTACTACATTATGTTTCTTGCTTTGTCAGGTTACCAAATTTCCTCCAACAAATGTGCAATAACCCATAGTGGACTTCCTTTCATCGCGACTTCCAGCCCAATCTGCGCCCATGAAGACTTCGATTCTTAAATGATTATTCTTAGAAAACAGGAGTCTTCGACCAGGTGCCTTCATCAGGTATCTCAGCACTCGATGTGCAACCACTTGATGTCTGATTCTGGGGCATGCATATATCTCCTCAAAATATCAACCGCATACATAATGTCAGGATGTGTGTGGGATAAGTATACGAGTCTTTCGATCAATCTCTGATAGCTCGGTATATCTTTCTGATCACCGTCATCGTCTTCACCAATCTTACGATTCTCTTCCATGAGAGTGTTTGTTCAACAAGCACAATCGAGCATTTTGGTATCCTTTAACGGGTCCAAGACATACTTACATTGAGATATGAAGATGTCTTGATCAATGTTATGGATATCTTCTGACATGGCCGACATAAAGGTTTCTTGAACAAAACGACACGTTTCGGATATTTTTTTTACAAAATATCCTTTTGGCATATATCATCTGATATATCCGCTATCGGCCGATATATCCCGATGTTATATTCGCCAACTTACTTCAATTTATTTATTTAGTGTCTATGGTCTATTAGACAATAAACCGAAATTACTTCGTTGCTAGAAATTTTGAGTCCTTCCTCTGACTTTTTTCTCAACACCCGTTCATCATTGACATCAATTCTGCTTGGACTTTGGATTTTTTATTGAAGGTTCTTTATTTTTCTTTGTTATCAATGACTTGTTGGATTCTTCTTGCTTTCTTCCATGCGTTTATCCACTTAAAATCGACATTTGTTGGGGAAATATCCTTGATATATCCCCTGACATATTAAAACCGGCATGAAAAACTTAAACCGACGTGTCTCCGACATCCGACATCTGCAACATTGGTCTTGATTAGATCTAGCAACTTCAATTACAAGGAAGTAACGTATGGTCTGTTTGGCGCGCCGTTGGGGCTCCGACAAGGAGGCAGACGGAGGCGGGACGGAGGTGACCCAAACGCGCTATCGGCGCGACGGCGTCTGGCCCTGTCTGCCACCGTGGAATAGCCCTCCGTTCGGACTGGAGCCGGAGACTCTAGTCCGACGTTGCGGCCTGCCTCTGTCCCGCCTCCCGTGGGAGACACGCCCTCCCAAACAGAGTCGTAGTCTTCCTAAATCCTTCACCTCGAACTCTATGGACAATTTCCCCTTAATGTTGGCGATCTCCTCAGAATAATCTTATGTGATGACCATGTCATCGACATAACAATGAGAACCACGATCTTCTGATCATGCCTTTTAATGAACATAGTGTGATTAGTGTTTTACCCAGAAATCGGCGATCTCTACGAGCTAACATTTTCAGGTATTACGGTATGTTCGGAGATCCGGGCCGATCTCGCTCCTCCGGGGGGGGGGTCTCGCGTAGGAGGAGGTCGCCCCTTCCTGGGCAACCTCATGCAGGGGAGGTCGCCCCTTCTGGGCGACCTCGCAGAGGCAGTTCGCCCCTCCTGGGCGACCTCGCAGAGCAGGCCGCCCCTCCCGGGCGACCTCGCAGGGAGGAGATCGCCCCTCCTGGGCGATCTCCCAAGGAGTAGGTCGCCCCTTCCGGGCGACCTCGAGCAGAGCAGGCCGCCCCTCCCGGGCGACCTCGCAGGGAGGAGATCGCCCCTCCTGGGTGATCTCCCAAGGAGCAGGTCGCCCCTTCCGGGCGACCTCGAGCAGAGCAAGCCGCCCCTCCCGGGCGACCTCTCAAGGGGAGATCGCTTCTCCTCGGCGACCTCGCTCCGTAGGGTCTCGGTCAAGTACTGATTCTGTTTTGTGTGATCTGTTCAGGTGATCCAGGCCCAGACGATCTCAGCGGTCTCAGCAGGTCCTGACGATCTCAGCAGGTCCAGACGATCTCGACGATCTCAGCGGTCTCAGCAGGTGATCTCAGCGGTCTCAGCAGCAGGTCCAGACGATCTCAGCAGGTCCAGACGATCTCGACGATCTCAGCAGGTCCTGACGATCTCAGCAGGTCCAGACGATCTCGACGATCTCAGCGGTCTCAGCAGCAGGTCCAGACGATCTCAGCAGGTCCAGACGATCTCAACGATCTCAGCGGTCTCAGCAGCGGTCTCAGGCGATCTCAGCAGGTCCAGACGATCTCGACGATCTCAGCGGTCTCAGCAGCGGTCTCAGGCGATCTCAGCAGTTCCGGGCAGCCCGTTACCTTTCAGATATGCCCGTTCGGGCAGGCCCCGCGTCTATAAATAGAGGGGCAGGGGTACTAGTTGTGGATCTTTGGACGAGTTCCTAGCTCTAGTGGTGGACTTGAGCGGTCTCTGTTTTTGAGACCGCGGAGGCCTTCCCGTCTCCCTTTCGGAGACCTCTCCACCTCTTTTTAAGGAGACCTCTTTTTCATATTTTCTATTGTAATCTCAATTGTAACACAAGCTTTATACCAATAAATTTCCCTTTCTTTCAGCTCAAAGTAACCGGCCACCCAATAGTCTCATCCCCCGTCCTTCAGTTCGAGCGAGTGTGGAGTTGGTACATTTTTTGGTATCAACAGAACAACACGCGACCTTCAGATTTGAGTGGTTTGTGAACAGCAGTTGCGAGGAAGTTGCTGGATTCAACCTAAAATACGACAAAACTTCAAAAGCCCATAACTTTTGATCCGGGTATCGGAATTCAGAAATTCAAAGCTTGTTTGAACCGGCTCGACCTGAACTATCCAAAAATTGAACGGGGTTCCCCGTTCAGGCACTTTTCAGCCCTCAAATCTCAAAAATTCGACTCCGTTTGGAAGTTATCGCAGTTTTTCTATTTCGGCAATTCGTGTTTTTTGAGTAGCAATGGAGATGCCAGAGGTTCAAGCTCCTGTTGAGAAAGCTCTTTTCCCTCCTCAAGTCGCGGATCTTTTTCCTCCTCGAGTAGCTGCTCCACCTCGAGTTGTGGATCTTTTTCCTCAAGTCGTAGCTTCTCTTCCTCCAACAAGATTTGCACATCCAGTTGTTCCTCCGCCATCCAAAGCTGAAGAGTTCGCCACTACTCGTCGTGGCTATTTCAGACAAGTTGCCCGGGGAGGTCCCGTAGGAATGTCTAACTCTCAGGAGAAGTGTTATTATTTTCCGGCCTCAGCTGATGCGACTTGTCCTTCATCTCCTCCAGATATTGTTGAAGAGGAAGAACCTTCCCCCTACACAGACAGAGTTCGTTGGGTGATTGCTCCCGATAGTTTTAGAGAACCTCGTCTGCCAACCTTCGCAGGGGGAGAAGATCCAATCTCCACCTTCGGGCCTTTGAGTCAGCTATTTCATTAAGAGCGATAACGGATGGCGTCAAGTGCAAGCTCCTTGTTATGACCTTTGATGGCCATGCTAGTGAATGGTTCTATAACTTGCCATCCCGATCAATTACTTGTTTTATGAATTTGCGGAGAATTTTTCTCTTAAGATTTGCTACCTCCAGAAAGCGAAAAAGAGGTCAAGCAGCCCTTTTTCAAATCAAGCAAGGAGTTCGTGAAACTCTCTCTCATTTCGTCGACAGATTCCAGAGAGAACTTCTTTAAATTGTTAATGTAGATCAAGAACTGTATCAAATTGCCTTAATCAACGGACTCCAAGAAGGCCCTCTCAAATTTGAAGTAAGCATAAATGAGCCCAAGTCTTATAGGCATCTCATCGAAATAGCAAATCGGTTTATTGAGGGTGAGGCGATGAATCCCAACTATATGAATTCCCGGAACCAGCAGACTCAGCAACATCGGGGGAATTTATATCATCATCGTTCATCTTCATCACAAATCCCTCCGCAAGGTGAGCAGTCCAAGTCTTATTCACCTCCTCCAAATATGTCCAAATCACCTCAACAGGATATGCCATCTCCATACTTGGATATCTCTCCCATTCTGTCCTATGATCCTACAACATTTGAATATGAAACTTACTCAGAAGGGTTTGATCAGTTGAATCTCCCTTTGGAAGAGGTTATTCCAATTATTCAGAATATGCCAGAGTATAGAAGACCCCATCCTATAAAGTCTAAAGTTGAAAATCGCAATCAGGAACTCTACTGCATATAACATTCAACTACCGGTCATGATACAGAAGACTGTCGTGCTCTCCGAAAATTGATAGATCAACTATTGAAGGCAGGAAAATTACAAGATTATGTTGTTTAATAATATGAAGATGATTTTTCTTTCCAGCAGATACAGTTTTACAAAACAGAGATTCTCTCCTTCAATAAAAGAAATGCATGAAATAGGGATGAGATAGAGTGTCTTTTTTGTTTTGTATGTCTCCCATTTGTTTGGAGTTTCTGTATTTTTTATTTTCTAAGTTTACTTGTAATAAGTGTGGCAGTAATCTGTGTTCTACAAGCAGCTACCATTGCGAGGATTTTTTCAGCAGTCAGCTATATCAAACTTCATACCCATATTCACTGCAGACATTCAGCCAAGTACGTCTAAAAACTTTTTCATTACTTTACTTTTTCCTGTTTACATTAATATTTTTAGAAATGCGTGGATATGGAAGGTAGAAATACCATTTTTGTTGTTTGATATAAAGTGTGAAAGTAACATCTCTAATTATTTCTTCTTCTCCGGGTCGTAAAACCACCAAGTACACATCTCGCTAGAAATAAACGCAGATGTGTTGTGGTAACCCAACTCCCCTTTCTCCCCCAATCTCTTTCTCCTTCAACCTCTTTTTCTCCCAACCTCTATCTATGTGATGATAAAGGTTAATAGCGGAGACATCTGGTTGAGATTAAAAGAAAGTGGTTTTCGGAGATCTAAATATGTTGAGACCGCCGGTTTGATCTCCTCCAGGACTTGGATGTTTGAGATTGCTGGTTGAGTTCTCTATTTCTTTTCAGAATGTGGTTTTCGGAGATCTAAATATGTTGAGACCACCAGTTTGATCTCCTCCAGGACTTGGATGTTTGAGATTGCTGGTTGAGTTCTCCATTTCTTTTCAGAAGGTGGTTTTCAGAGATCTAAATATGTTGAGACCGCCGGTTTGATCTCCTCCAGGACTTGGATGTTTGAGATTGCTGGTTGTGTTCTCCATTTCATGTCAGAAAGTGGTTTTCGGAGATCTAAATATGTTGAGACCGCCGGTTTGATCTCCTCCAGGACTGGATGTTTGAGATTGCTGCTTGTGTTCTCCATTTCTTGTCAGAAAGTGGTTTTCAGAGGTCTAATATGTTGAGACCGCCGGCTAGATCTCCTCCAGGATTTGGATGTTACAGATTGCTGGTGGGATCTCCAGAGTTCTATTTCATAAGAGGTTTTTCTACGATCATAAATATTTGAGACCGCCGGCTGGATCTCCTCCACGATTTGGATGTTAAAGATTGCTAGTAGGATCTCCAAAAATTTTTAGTTTTTGAAGAGATTTTGGCAATCTGAAGTATTGGAGACTATAACTGGGTCTCCTCTGCAAAGCTTTTTGACTGACAAGTGGTTTAGAACAATTACGATCATCAGCTGAGAACCTCTCATATTTATTTCAGGCGGTCTGGAGAAATTAAGACCACAACATGAACGTTTATTTGCTCAAGCAATCTGAAGTATACCAAGGCTTTTCTTGAGATCTTTTTCTATTTTTCAGTTAGAAGATGGTTCGGGCTCGTTGGAATAATTAGTAAATCAATCTTCTAACATGAATCCATCAAATATTTAACATGTTTTCCACAAGAAAGGGCGGTCTGAATTATTCGAGACCAGCATTCATCCCTTAAAGATCACTCAAATGGGACCACAAGAGTTCAGGATCATCATTTATGGATTATCATAATTTGGTTTCTCCCTAGAAGACCTTGAGTGCTGAAGATCGGCATTTACGGACAATTGACATCATAATTATTTCATAACAAAGCAGCTTCAAATGGCCAAACCTAATAACTTCTTAAAGGCGCTTTGACAACCAAAAAATTGTCATTCTAAATTACCAATTGAAGCTCAAATATGAACAAAATAAGTATCTCATCAGTTTCAGATCGATTGATCGGCAACAAGTTGTCTAAGGTACCTGACATATCTTTACTTTTTCACATACCTGTTCAACATACCATTTCGCATATGGAAACAGGTGCTCACTGGTTCTCCTCAGGTGCAAGTGCTCGCATTTTCTCTTCAAGCACTCGCTTAAAACCAAATGTTCGTAAGTCTTCTTAAGAAGAGAAAAAAATATTCGCAAGCACGCCTGACGGTAGGGTTGTTCGCATAGGTACTTGCACTTTTTCATCACACACGCTCTACAATAACAGGAAAGGTAGATCGTGATTCT
>JAWHQI010002864.1:0-22785 GCA_033032865.1 Dactylorhiza incarnata | reverse complement strand
ACGTGCGTGGGATGTCTTCTCTGTTTGCCCGGAAAAACCGCTCCTCGGTTTGAACCATTCTCCAGAACCGCTCGGACTCCCTGAGCCAAGCCGCTGGGTCCTGGATCGGCGGTTCCCCGTTCAAAAAGGCCAGGCCGGGCGGCCTGGTGTCATTTCGGATCACCCCCAAAGGATAAGATCGTCAAAGAGCCAAGGCAAGGAAGTTCATCCGCGTCTCAGCAAGAAGGCCGCGCAGGTTGTCCCATAGAAACTCGAAGTTCCAGCCCCGAAGAACAGGCCGGGGGTCCAGATCGAAGGCTATCCAAGTTACCCTTAAGGCGGCTAAGTCATGACCAGAGGGCAGACCGCGGCCTCAATCTCCAACCGCGCGCGTCTGCATTATTGACTTGTCCCGGTGTCCTCAGCCGCAAGCAAGACAGATCGGGAAGGCAGGCCGTCAGATCGCGCCGCCTCTTTCTTTCTCTCTTTGTGTATCCCGTCACCGCCTGCCCGTTCTCCTGTACCCGGGCAGGAGGTTATTTTATCCCTGCCCGATCGGGCAGGCCCCCAGCCTATAAATAGGGGGCGGCACTGTTCCCAAGACAGCACACTCGAATCCAAGAGCTCGCTTGTCTGAGCTCCGGTCTCGAGTTTCAGGTCTCGCGAACTTCTGACCGGCCGGCTTCTGCTCTTTCACATTTGTAACCGCTACTTTTCATAAAGGAAAGCCCGTCGCAGGAGTGGCATTTGCCGCGACGGGCGAAGTCTGGCCTCGACGCTGCTAGCGTCTGATTCTTCAACTAAATAGTAACTGATAGTCCGCAACCCTCGTTCACTTCGAGGCGCACTTTTGAATCGAACAGAAACACGCGACCTTCAGATCGCAGACTGTCAGCGAAATCCTTAGCTCAGAATGCAGACCGCCAGCTCCCCCAAGAGACCGATCCGACCACAGTGAAGACTCTTGTGGGAAGCTCTGGAGCAGACAAAGAGAGAGGCCGACCAGGCTCGGCAGGCGACTGATCAGCGTCTGGACGCAATCACTCAGGCCTAACTCTACTAACCGAGCGTTAGCCCCTCAGCATGGCCGCGCTCCCCAGGCGGTCACTCCTGTTCTACCTCCTCCACCTCCATATCCGTTCGCGCAAGTCGCTCATTCCCGACCACCACAAGAAGGTTCCGCGGACCGTCCGAATCTCTACCAAGAGGCCGCGCGATGTATGCCAGCTCGGGTCCTTGACTTTCAAGGGGCGACCTCTCAGGCCGCTCATTTTCCCTATCCGCCTGAGGTCGCCGCCTTCCAATCATATCCGACTGGAGCACCTGCCCGCTCCTATCATGCGGCCTGTCCGCCAATGACGCAGCGAGGTCCCTTATAAACTCTGCTTTCCCCCTGTATGAGGATGCCGAGGAGAGTTCTCCCTTCACCGACGAAATCCGAGGAGAGCCGGCCCCAAACAACTTTCGAGAACCACGTATGTCAGCATATAGTGGGAGTCCGATCAGCAATACACCTCCAGGCATTTGAATCAGCTGTTGCTCTGAGGACCATCCTGATGCAACAAAGTGCAAGCTCCTGGTGACATCCTTTGATGGGCAGCCAGAGAAGGTTCTATGGATTGCATCCTCGATCTATCAGATGCTTTGCGGAGTTACGTAGAAGAATTTCTGCTTCGATTCTCTACCTCTAAGAAGAGGAAGAATGGTCCGGCAGCCTATTCGAGATACGACAGCAAGAAAACGAAACGTGGGCCCGTTTTGTCGATCGTTTCCAAAGGGAAATAATGGAGGTACAAAACGTCGATCCGGAGTTATATAGGGTCGCACTAAGCATGGCCTTAGGGAGGGGCCACTGAAGTTGAAGCCCAAATCAGGGAACCAAAGACATATCAGAAATTATTCTGGCAAACAAATTCATCAGGGGGAAGACTAATCCGGGTTACGTTGCCAAGTTGCTCAGCGACAACGATCAGTTCAATTCTGCATCAACCCATCAGCAACGTTATAATCACTCGTCTCGGCCTGATTTTCGAGCCTCGGCTCAAAGGGGAAGGAATCTTAAGCCCAAGCAACCATTCATTGGCCTCACGGTTTCAGGATCAGAAGCCCGTTGGCCATCGCACCCATCAACCCAGGGGAGTCCCCGCAAATCATGCCCTATATCTGCCACAATAATCGCACAACCATCTCACCTATCCCATCCTTCCGATATGATGATCACAAGATTCGTTCACCCCGCTCAACGTTACCATGAATGAGGTCGTGCAGATTCTTCAGAAGAGGCCTGACTTTAAAAGGCCCCCTCCTTTGAAATCAGAAGTTCGCAATCGGACCCAAACCTTTACTGTGAATATCACAAAGAAGAGGGGCATCTAACTGAAGATTGCCGGGCCTCCCTCCGGTGGTTGATAGAAAAACTCCTGAAAGAGGAAAGCTTCGGGGGTTGTTCGGCAAGAAACTCCGGTTGAACCACGAGCTGAGAAGAAGAAGGAGGCAGTCGAAGTAACATGGGAGTGTGTCTGATGTAGAGGAGGCCGGTAGTTATGGGGATATACATCCTGCAGCCGAATGCATAGAGGTGAATGATGTTGGCCCTCTCGGTAACCATCTATTGCATCCATGTGGGGCAGGATAGAATCCTCCCGAAAATCTAGCATCGGGAGAGTTACAAGCAAGAAGTGGCAGTTGCCCTCCACTTCTGCCCCGGAAAGGACGGTTGTTACGTTTGGCCAGGAAGATCTCTCCCCAATGCGAATCCGTTCGATGACGCGGTGGTGATAAAGGCGGTTATTGAGAATTACGCAGTGCACAAAATTTTGATCGATACAGGCAGCTCAGTTAATCTCTCTTTCGCCAACGTTTGAGGCCCTCAATGGAAAGGCCTTACTCTCTACGGAAGGCCCCCTCTATGGCTTCTCAGGAGAAAAGAAGGAAGTAGAAGGTGCGTGAAGCTTCTGGTATCACTAGGGGGCATAACAAAGTTGGAACTTCGTAGTAGTGGAAGCCCCAAGTAGCTACTGCGCAATTTTCGGAAGGCCAATCCTGAATGCTTACAGAGCGGTGGTATCTACTTTCCATTTGGCCTTGAAATTCGCTGCTGAGGGCGTCAGTACCGGATCGGAGCGATCCAAAGGTGGCACGCGAATGTTATTGTGAAGACAGTAATGTGATCACCGAGGCACCACTTCGCAAGGCCCAGAATGACATCCAAGAGGTGTCCGAACTCCCTGAAGAAGCTGAGGAGAGCGCGGAACGGAAAGGGACCTACCTGGAACCTGCCCAGGAGACCCAAGAGATCCCCATTGTTGAAGGGGAAGGGAAGAAGCTGATCATCAACGCCGAGCTATCAGAAGAGGAAAAGCTCCAGTTAACCTCCTGCCTGCTGAATAACTTGGACATCTTCGCTTGGTCGGCGGAAGACATGCCTGGAATAGATCCAGATGTCGCGTGCCATCACCTCAACGTTTCTCCGGAGTTCAAGCCAATCCAACAGAAGAAGAGGGAGGTAGCAACTAAGCTGGCGGGTACCTATCAAAGAAGAAGTTGCAAAGCTTCTTAAGGCCAATTTCATTTCTGAAATCCAGTACCCCACCTGGATGTCGAATGTAGTGATGGTGAAAAAGTCTGGGGGGAAATGGCGTATGTGTGTTGATTTCACTAAACTCAATAAAGCATGCCCCAAGGATTGTTATCCCTTGCCTCGGATAGATGTTTTGGTAGATTCCGCGGTGGGATATAGTTTTATGAGTTTTTTAGATGCATTTTCTGGTTATCACCAGATTAAGATGCATAAGCCTGATATCCCGCATACATCCTTCATTACCAATGATGGATGTTATTGTTATCTCGTCATGCCTTTCGGCCTCAAAAATGCGGGGGCAACATATCAGAGGATGATGGACACAGTTTTTGAAAAACAAAAAGGGAGAAATCTGGAAGTATATGTTGATGATCTCCTTCTAAAAAGTAAAACTTTTTAATCCATCTGGAAGACCTCGTAGAGACGTTCGCTACTCTACGGAGGTTCAAATTAAAATTAAACCCCTCGAAATGCGTGTTCGGGGCGAACAAGGGGAAATTTCTTGGACATCTTCTCACTCCTGATGGTCTCGCACCGAACCCAGATAAAGTAAAAGCCATCCTAGACATGACCCCTCCTCGCAATCCGAAAGAGGTACAGCAACTTGGTGGAAGGTTGGCAGGATTGAGCCGATTCATTTCCAAATCGGGAGATAAAACGCTCCGTTCTTCAAAACACTTAGGGGAGGATCTAAGTTTGAATGGAACGAGGAATGCAATAATGCTTTCGAACAATTGAAAAAGCAATTAACTTCAACCCCCCTTCTTCAAAGCCCTCGCGAAGGAGAAACACTATTCTTGTACTTGGGGGTGGGCCCTGATGCGATAAGCTCTGTCCTGGTTCGGGAAGAGAAAAAGAAACAGTTTCCGATATACTATGTCAGCCATATCCTTAAAGATGCAGAAACTAGATATTCAATCCTGGAGAAATTAGCCTTGGCTTTAGTCATGTCATCACGAAGGCTCCGCCCCTATTTTCAAGCTCATCCTATTCAGGTGGTTTCAGATCATCCACTGAGGAATATCTTGGAGAAGCCGGAACATTCAGGAAGGTTGGCCAAATGGGCAATCGAGCTAAGCGAGTTCGAAATATTGTACACTCCCAGAACGGCAATAAAGGCACAAGTATTGGCAGATTTCTTGGTAGACACAATGGAGTCTAATCCAGAGCAGGTAGTGCAATCTCCTTTTGCTTGGATCATTTATGTGGATGGGGCTTCTGGCAGGAAACTCCGTGGGAGCCGGAGTGGTTTTGATCAGTCCAAACGGCATCAGGCTGGAAAAAGCTGTTAGATTCTTCTTTTCAGTTACAAATAACCAGGCCGAATACGAAGCACTCTTGGCCGGCCTGAGACTCGCAAAGGAACTTGGGATAGAACATGTTCATGTGAAAACTGATTCTCTTGTAATGGCCTCGCAGGTTCTGGGGAACTACGAGACAAGAGAACCGATGTTGAGAAAATACCTATTCCTAGATAAGAAAGAAATCGGGAGATTCAAATCCTTCATCATCGAGCATATTCCGAGAACGCAGAATGAAGAGGCAGACGAATTGTCAAAATTTGGTCTTCCATCAGGGGGAGTGGAGTAACCTCAGAACTTTTCACCCGGCAACAGAGGAAACAGAGGAAGAAGAGCTCATGCAGATTGATCAACATCCTTCTTGGAAAGACCCCTACGAATTGTTTCTGACAAAGGGAGAATATCATCCATCAATCAAGGACAAAAATAGATTCAGAAGAAAGGCGGCTTACTACTACTTGATAGCAGGAGTCTTGTACCGAAAAACTCTGATTTCTCCCTCGGCACGGTGCGTTTCAGAAGAGGAGATCCCGGTCATACTTCAGAAGTTCATTCTGGGGAGTGCGGTAGCCATTCAGGGGCAAAAACCTTAGAAAAAAGGATCCTGCGGCAAGGATACTTCTGGCCAACCATGAGAAAGGATGCTGAAGCATTCGCCAAGCGATGTGTCCAGTGCCAAAAGTTCGCTCCTCTTCAACATTTGCCTGCTCAGTCACTCAGGTCAATAACTGCGCCATGGCCTTTTGCAGTATGGGGAATGGATCTTATGGGGCCTTTCCAATGGCCAGCGGACAACGTCGCTTTATCCTGGTAATGATCGATTATTTCAGTAAGTGGATCGAAGCAAAAAGCATTAGCAAGAACTACCACCCAAATTGTCAGAAACTTCGTCTGGGGAGAGATTATCTGCCGACATGGAATTCCGTTGGCAATCGTCACCGATAATGGCCCACAATTCAACAATCCAGAGATGATAAACTTCTGTGATCAGATAGGAATTGATCTTCGGTTTGCCTCAGACACCATCCAAGGACCAATGTCAGTGGTGGAGGCGGCAAACAGGCAAATTCGGCAGCTTTTGATGAAAAGAGTCTTGAACCAGAAAGGGAATTGGGCGGACCAACTTCCTTCCATCCTGTGGACCTTCGTACTACTCCGTCTTCGGCTACCGGGGAGACACCTTTCAAATTATCTCATGGCTCGGAAGCTGTTGTCCCTGTGGAATTCGAGGTGGTCACTCCAAGGGTTATTTACGCCAAAGAAGGAGCAGATCCTGGATAGATGAAAATGGTGAGGCCCTCATGCATAATCTTGATCTAATCGAGGAACTTCAGGATGAAGCAACAATCAGGCAGGAAGAAGTTAAAAGGAGAATGGCAAAATATTTTGATAAGAATGTCAGAGTGAAGCAGTTTGTAGTCGGGGATTTGGTGTTAAAAAAGGTGGATGCCGCAGCGAGGTCTGGTAATGTTGGAAAGCTGGATCCTAATTGGCAGGACTTTCATCATCAAAGAAGTATCTAAGAATTGGGCCTACCGTCTCCAAACCAACGAAGGAGAAGACATCCCACGCACGTGGAGCGGTGACGATCTCAAACGATTCTATCCTTGAAACTATTTCTTTTATTCTTTACATCTCTTTTGGTATTGAATAAAAAGCCCTATACTGACATTTTCCTTCTTGTATGATGGTTCTCCGCATCATAAATACAAACACACATATCCACCCCGAACCTCTGAGATATCGCCAAATTCTGCTCGAACCCCCTCGGATTGTAGTCGTAGCATAAAACCCACCAAGACCATGTGATGCGGGGAGTTTTCGCACACATGTAGTGGTAGCTTGCCAATTCCGCTGCGGTGGTCTTCAGAACTTTGGATCCCGGCCGATATCTGACACACCCCTGCATCAAGGGAGGTCTAGGTGATTGTCAGCTCTATCATGCCCCGAAGGGATATAGTTACAGCTTTGATGATCTTTCTGAGGAAAGCAATGTTCGCCGCCGAGGCCCACCTGCCCAACTGATCATCATAGTCTGTGACCATCGAATACTCTTAGGTACTCTCGAAACGGTACCTAGTTGGGCCCACAACTGAGTTGATCTCTCTGAGGAAAGCAATGTTCGCCGCCAAGGCCCACCTGCCCAATTGATCAACTCGGCTTGTAACCCTAGGCAAGAGAGCGGATGAGTCGTTTACAGCTCTTATGACCACTTGAGGAAAGCAATGTTCGCCGCCAAGGCCCACCTGCCCACTTGGTCATCTGAGTCTGTACATATTTTTTCTTTTTTCCCTACAGCTCTTATGACCACTTGAGGAAAGCAATGTTCGCCGCCGAGGCCCACCTGCCCACTTGGTCATTTGAGCCTGTAGGATTATTCTTCTTCCCTACAGGGAGGCATTCACTTCTGATGATTTTCTATATGGACCACTCAAGGAGAATATTGTTAGAACAGGTGCAGGTGGTCGTCTACCCCAATAAAGGGGTGGTGATATTAAGATCGGACGGTTTGAGTTTTTCAGGCCGATCGGTCTGGTTGAACAGGTGCAGGTGTTCGTCTACCCCAATAAGAGGTTGTGGTATTAAGACATGCGGTCTGAGTATTTCAGGCCTAGCGGTCTGACTGAACATAGGTTAAGTCATCTTTTGAAACTGATCATGTTATCACCAGGGTTATATTCAAACCGGGCGGGTATGCCCGTCGTCTATTAAGGAAAGTATTTCTGAATCTGGGCATATGATTACCCGGGTTATTATGCAACCGGGCGGTCTTATCAATATATTACAAGTTGGAATATTTTTGGCAAAGCATATGATTACCCGGGTTATTATGCAAACGGCGCGGTCTTATCAATATATTACAAGTTGGAATATTTTCTGGCAAAGCATATGATTACCGGGTTATTATGCAACCGTGCGGTCTTATCAATATTGTACAAATTGGAAATCTTCTAAAGCTAGTCATCTATTTCCCGGGTGGCATTCAAACCGGGCGGATTTAATCATCTTTTATAAGTTTGGTATTTCTGGATCTAACATGTAATTGCTCAGATTTCATCCTGACCGGTCGGACTTATCTATCTATCCGTCCGATAATGAGTTAGGCATTTCTAAATTCAAATCATATGGTTGTCCGGATTGCAGTCTGACCGAGCGAACCTATCAATACTTCAAATTAATCAAATCTGGTTGTCTCTGGAATTGAGTATATCACCGTTCAGTTTATATTTTAACCGGTCGGGTTGACTGACTTCCTAGCAAAAGTTATTTGGATGCGATGCGTTGTTCGCCCGGATTGATTTCAAAATCGCTCAAAGTTAAAGGATCATTACTTGCATCAACAAGGATGTGGTATCTCTCTTTTAAATAAGGGGCCGCTCGGCCTAACACTATGATCGCACAAGAAATCGGACATCCTGAGATTTTTTAAAAAAAAAAGGAGTAACCGCGCGGCCTAAATATAAACCACCCAAGATCCTCAATCGTCATCTATATTTGGATCAGGATAGCCGCGCGGCTAGATTATAAGAAGCGAAAGAGAAGAAGGAGAGAAAAAGACAAGATATCAATCACAAGTAAGTAACAGCAGAATGACAACCAGACAGGTAAGAAATTTCTATTCATTTCTTCAAAAATATGTTTACAAAAGTACTGACCGCCCGGTTAACAAAAAGAAACCGGCGGTTACAAAAGTTAAAAAGTAAAACGAGAGCACTAGTCTGCCGACTTTTTCCGCTTCTTGACAGGCGGACTTGAGGTCAGGCCTTCGATGTCAATCTCCGGCGAATAGCCTTCGCTGAACGAAGAAGAATCCGACGAACCGCTGGAACTTGATCGCCCGGTCCTACTGGCGGAGCCAGTGGTCCCAGAGGATAGGTCATCTTCATCGTCCTCATCAGCGTCACCGGCTTCATTGTCCGCATCGACCTCATCGGCGGCTTCACCGCTTCCATCTCCTCCTTGATGAAGCACGACCTCTCTGCCCGCGTCAGCCTCAGCCTCCTCGCCCACCTTGGTCTTCCCTTTGCGCCTTCGGCTGATTTCATCGAGTTGAGTCTTCAAGGTGGGGAAGAGGTCGGAGAAGGTGGTACCCTCGAACCCTTCGCTCAGACCGCCCCGGTCTTCCATAAGACCCAGGGCCTTGTTGATTCCTTGGGCCACATGGGGCAGCACCTCGTCCTGGAAGGACGGGTTGGTCATCTCATATTGCTTCTGCAAGAAAAAGGAAAATGAATCAGGCCGCCCGGGCTGAACAAAAGGGACCGCATTGTCTTTTGAAAAAGCTCACCGCCACGACTTCTTGAAGCCGCGCGTTCTCTTCTTGAAGCCGCGTGATCTCCGCGGCCTGCCCCTCGAATCTCTTCTCCAGGTGTTTTTGGACGGAAACCAGCCGCTTGAACGACAAGGCCATAAAGTGGTTGGCCGCAAATCCCCATGCACCGGCCTGAGCCGCTAACCGGGGGAGCTCTTCCTCGGGAGTATTCCTCAGCCTCTTCAAAGTCTTTCGACCATATAAGGCAGCCCCGGCGGCTAGGGCGTGGCGGTCAATCTTTTCACTCCCCCACGGAGGGAGCGCGGTGGATACCCGGATCCGACTTCCATCCCTGTGCCAAAGGACGGTCGGGTTGCCCTGCAGGTCGGGCGGGTTCCCACTTGAACGAAGGAGTTCGTAATCGTCAGAAGAGGTCGGGCCTCTTCCTCCGAAGATGGCGACCTCTTTCGCCGCTGCCTCTTCTCCCTCTGGGTTAAAACTGGGCCGGCCGGCGTGACCGGCTTGTTCGCTGGAACGATATGGGCGGCTGCAAAATAAAATCAAGAGTATAAGTAAAGAAGGCCGCGCGGTCATATAAAGGCGGTCTAGAAGAACTTACTATGTTCGGGGAGAATGTTCTCAAGCTCCGAGAAAAGCGGGATGTAGTGGTTGATATCAAGCCGCTCCTTCTCAAGGAACGCGAAGGTGTCCGCCTCGATCTTGCCGACTTGGGGGATCTGGAAAACTTCTTCCCCCCGGACTTGCGGGTTGGTCTGCAACAGTCCGAAGTTGCCCTCGAGCATTACAAACCGCTCCGACCAATCGGAGACTTTGTTCGCCAGATTGACAACCTTCAGCCCGAGGCAGCTGAAGTAGAGGTGCCCTCTGTAAGTCGAAGTCCCCGAGTCGGATACTGCCCGCACCGAGAAGAACTTCCTGAACAAGTCGATGGAAAATCTGGTTCGCTCGAACCGCAGATAGGAGATGAAGCTGTATATTGAAGCGATGGAGTTCGGTGGAAGCTGACCGGGCACAACCCCGTAGTGGTCGAAAATGGCTATGACTTCAAGCGGCAGTGGAAACTTGAAGCCATACTCGAAGTGGTCAACTGGGATGGCGATCTGGTGCGGACTGGAAGAGTTAATCCGCTCGTCGCGCAAAGGAAGCCGCGCGAGCAGAGTACTCCCTACCATGTGTTTAGCAATGAAGTCATCCAGTTCGTTCTGGGTAAGGCGGCATTCCGGATGGTCCGCCGAATGGAATGCCAAGGCCGCGTCAGCTCGGACGGCCTTAACTTTAACAGGTCGCTGCGACTTGTTCTTGGATCGCGCCATCTGGAAATCGTGAGAATGACTTCGGCAAATTCTATACTTATAGATTTCTATGATCTGTGAATAGTAAAATCATGACACGGCTATACAATCTGACCGCGCGGTCAATGGCCTATATGGTTAGATTCACCAGAAAAATGAAAGAAGCAAAGGCATCCAGAAAACACAGAAGTAAGCATACATCACAGTTCGCCCGATCAGAAAACGGTTCGAATGAAACATAAGATTTAAACAAGGCATAAAATACAGCGGTTAAAGTAAGAGACCGCGCGAATTGTTCAAATAAAAGACAAGAGTAAAGAAGAATATTGTCCAGATCAACAAACCACATTCATAATACAAGTTATATTCAAATATTAATCACGACTGACGGCGCTCTGGGGAAGCATCCTCTCTATGAAGTCGCGCGACCTGATCACTGGTCGTGTTCAAGAGAGAATAAATTTGGCTTGTATGATAATGAAGGTGGTTGATTGTGCAATGAAGCCGCCCGGCATCCCTTTCGACCCGCGTAGCGGCAATCATACGGGGGACCGCAGCGGCCTCGTCAATCATTGGATCAGCCGCCCGGACTGAAGGAGGATTTGAGCTCGCTCCAATAGTCGGGCGGCTAACAGCTACCACCCCATCATTCACATTTCGCCGACCAGCGGCGACTTCTCTGGTTAAGCGCAGGAATTTATCCTGGTAATATTTTGAGTCACTCTCAAATTTGGCAGAGGCTTTCTTCTCCTTCTCCAGTTGGACGGTTAGAGCAGTCCGCGTAGCCACCACCGCTGCTCGCGCGGCCTCAAGCTGAGTCTCCAGGATTTTCACTTTCTCTGTGCTGGACCTCCTGTCAATCTCCGATTGCGCCAGAGCGGTCCGAGTGGCGGCCTCCCGGTCTTCGATCTCTTTCAAACGGCCTCGCAGGATGGCCAGATCCCCTTCGAGATGTTCGAAAAGTTGTGACCCTTCCTGCGAAGTTGTTGCGCAGATCGATGCCAGGGGAACCAATGGAGGTAGGATGGCCACAAGGTCGCCCGGCTTCACAGTCTGATCGCTGCTATCTGCAAAAAAACCGCGCGGTCATAAAAAATAAAAGCAAAGAGGCTCGGCGGCGGGTTCACTAATTTATTATGACGAGGCCGCGGAATGAAAAAGCGGACAGCTTTGTAGTCCGTAGAATCTTTACCTGCCGCAAGAGGATCAGGCCGCGACGGCTTGTTCAAGGCCTGTTCCGCCCTTTCCTTCTTCACCTTCATGATCTCTTTCCCGGTCATTGCTGGGGGTACCTCCTCCCGCGCTCGCTGAACTTCTTCAAGTTCCCTCGTTTTCTTTTCGACCTCCAAGGCAGTCCGGGCGGCGGCCTCTCGCTCTTCGGCCTCCATCCGAGCGGTCTCTTCAGACCGGGCTGTGTCGTCAGTAGCAAGAGCGTTTTGGTCAGAGGCGGTCGGGCTGGCAAGAAACTGATCTCGCTTCACCAGCTCATCCATGTCTTTGAAGATCCCATTGAAGGATATACTGCTCGCCGGGTCCGGGGGCAGTTCGCCCGTTTTCGCGTCAGGAGTGGCCGGCGATTCGTTTGACTTGCTGGGTGGAGGAGTCGCAAGACCTAGCTCCTCTTTCAGCCGCGAATTGGTCTGGAGGAGGGATTCGGTCGGTTTCTTAAGGGCCGCCCTTTCCTTAGCGGCCAGCCTCTTGACTTTCTTAGTTATCCGCTCGGTAACAGACCCGGTCTTCTTCCTCTTTCTCTCTCTCTTACTCGGCGCTGGGCCAAGTTCTTTCGAGGGGCTGGGGTAGTCATCCACGGACAAAGGGGTGTTCTGTTCGCCCGTCCTTGGGGAGGTAACCGCCTCCTTCTCTAGATCTCGGACGAGCAAATGAGGGTTCCCGGATGTGGTGATTTCCACACCAAACGAGTCATTCTCTCCGGCCTTCTTCGAAGGGCTTTCTGGAGCAACTTCTTCAGGAGGAGCGGTCTCCTCTTTATTCAGCGGGCTGGCGGTCTGTTGGTTGAGGCCTTTGGGAGAAATCGGCAAATCATCAGGAGGAGGCTCCGAACTGTTCGCCATGGGCTCTGCAGGAGTCTTAGAAGTCGTTAAGTCCACAACCGGCTTGGAGCTGCCCGTTGCGGCCTTCTCGGCCCACTTTCTCTTTTTCCGGTCTTTCCGGTCTGGCTTTTCCCTCGCCTTATTCAATTTTTCCGGCGATTCACGCTTCTTTTCATCCGCCCTCTTCTGGTCCCCACTGGGATCCACGCGGTCTAGCACGGCGTCCAGGAAATCCATTACTGAAGAATTGCCGGTCTTAAAAACTCTAACCGCAGCTGGCGAGTAATACCCCGAGATTTCGCAGAAAAACTCCACAGAATGAATTCTCTGGCTCTCTTATAGGATTCAAGGCAGGTCGGATGCGGTCTCCCGGTCAAAGCTAATATTTTCGAAATCCTCTTGAAATTTGAAAATATGCGGGGATTATGTTTGCCCGAAAAACCGCTTCTCGGTTTGAACCATTATCAGACCGCTCGGACTCTTGAGCCAAGCCGCTGGGTCCTGGAATCGGCGGTTCCCCGTCCAAGAAGGGCCAGGCCGGGCGGCCTGGTGTCATTTCCAGGATCACCCCCAAAGAGATAAGATCGTCAAAGAGCCAAGGCAGGAAGTTCATCCGCGGTCTCAGCAAGAAGGCCGCGCGGGTTGTCCCGTAGAAACTCGAAGTTCCAGCCCCGAAGAACAGGTCGGGGCTCCAGATCGAAGGCTATCCGAGTTACCTCTTGAAGATCGGCTGAGTCATGACCAGAGGGCAGACCGCGACCTCAATCTCCAAACCGCGCGGTCTGCATTATTGACTTGGTCCCGGCGTCCTCAGCCGCAAGCAAGACAGATCGGGAAGGCAGGCCGTCAGATCGCGCGGCCTCTTTCTTTCTCTTCTTTGTGTATCCCGTCACCGCCTGCCCGTTTCTCCTGTACCCGGGCAGGAGGTTATTTTATCCCTGCCCGATCGGGCAGGCCCCCAAGCCTATAAATAGGGGGCGGCACTGTTCCCAAGGGGCGGACACTCGAATCCAAGAGCTCGCTTGTCTGAGCTCCGGTCTCGAGTTTCAGGTCTCGCGAACTGCTGACCGGCCGGCTTCTACTTTCTCACATTTGTAACCGCTACTTTTCAATCAAAGGAAAGCCCGTCGCAGGAGTGGCATTTGCCGCGACGGGCGAAGTCTGGCCTCGACCGCTGCTAGCGGTCCGAATTCTCTAGCTAAATAGTAACTGATAGTCCGCAACCCTCGTTTTCCTTCGGAGGCGCACTTTTGAATCGAACATTGGTCATGCCATTTTTTTGTTCCGTCTTTATAATTACGTGCGTTATCATAGGCATTCATACGTAATTCTTCCAACTCATTGAGTTCTAACAATCTCTTTTTACCCGCATCTTGAAAGTCATAATTTATCTTCTTAATGGCCCAATAAGCTCGATGTTCTAACTCTAATGGTAAATGACATGACTTGCCCAAAACCAAACGATACGGGGTTAAACCTATTGGTGTTTTGTAAGCGGTTCGGTAAGCCCATAGGGCGTCGTTAAGTTTCTGGGACCAATCCTTGCAGTTAATACTAACGGTCCTAGCAAGAATTTTTTTTATTTCACGATTAGATACCTCAGCTAAACCATTTGTTTGGGGGTGGTAGGCTAGTGCTACTTTATGAGTCACCCCATATTTTCTTAATAGTGCTGCAAATTGGGTATTGCAAAAGTGACTTCCCCCATCACTAATAATTGCTCGTGGGGTACCAAATCGATTGAAGATATAATTTTTTAAGAAATATAGGACAACCTTAGCATCATTTTTGGATGTCGCAATTGCTTCCACCCACTTAGAGACATAATCAACTGCTAGAAGAATATATAGATTTCCTTTTGAATTAACGAATGGTCCCATAAAATCTAAACCCCAAACATCAAAAAGCTCAACTTCCAATATTGAATTCATAGGCATAGCATCCGTTTCTTTGATATTCTCGCTTCGCTGACAACGATCACATTGCTTTACAAATTCAGTAGAGTCACGAAATAAACTAGGCCAAAAGAAGCCTGATTCTAGGATTTTCATTGCAGTTCGACTTCCCTTGAAGTGTCCACCATAAGGAGAGTTATGACACTTTTCCAAGACAGATTTAATTTCCTCCTCAGGAACACATCGTCTCACTACCGTCCGCTCCAACCTTAAATAGATACGGATCATCCCAAAGGTAAGATCTCACTTGATGTAAAAATCGCTTCTTTTGTTGATAATTAAAGTCCGGTGGAAATATTTTACTCACTATATAATTTACATAGTCCGCATACCAAGGTGCAGAAAATTCAGAAATAGATAATAGATATTCATCCGAAAATCTTTCATCAATCTCAGTACGAACAGATGATCTAGAGCATTCAATTCTAGAGAGATGATCTGCTACAGGATTGTCTACACCCTTCCTATCTTTAATCTCTAGATCGAATTCCTGTAATAAAAGCACCCAACGAATCAAACGTGGTTTTGCGTCTTTTTTTCCATTAAATAGCGAATGGCTGCATGATCTGTGTAAACTACAACACTAGTACATAATCGATAAGACCGGAATTTCTCAAAGGTGAAGACTACTGCAAGTAACTCTTTTTCAGTGGTGGTATAGTTGATTTGGGCATCAATCAAAGTCTTATAGCGTATGCTATTGTGTGGAAGATCTTCTCCCGCACTTGCCCTAACACAACACCTACAGCATAGTCACTTGCGTCACACATTAATACGAAATGTTCTTCCCACTCAGGGGCAACCACAATAGGAGCAGTTATCAAACAAGTTTTTAGTTCATCGAAAGCACGTAAGCAAGCATCATCAAAATGAAATTTTACATCCTTTTCTAATAAACCACTCAACGGTTTGGCGATCTTCGCAAAATCCTTAATAAATCTTCTATAGAACCCAGCGTGTCCTAAGAAGCTTCGCAACATCTTTACATTTTTAGGTGGCGGTAATTTCTCAATTACTTCTATTTTTGCCTTATCTACTTCTAGCCCGGTTTTAGAGACATGATGTCCTAAATCTATCCCTTTGCGTACCATGAAGTGGCACTTTTCCCAGTTTAATACGAGATTAGTTTCAACACATCGTGTGAGCACCTTTTCTTGACATCCTAAGCAAGCATCAAATGACTTACCAAAGATGGAAAAGTCATCCATGAAGATCTCTATACCTTCATCCATGATGTCTGAGAAAATTGCAATCATGCATCGTTGAAAAGTCGCCGGTGCATTACATAAACCGAAGGGCATTCTTCGAAATGCAAAGGTTTCGTATGGACATGTGAAGGTAGTCTTTTCCTGGTCTTCCGGGTCAACAGTGATCTGATTATACCCAGAATAGCCATCTAAGAAACAGAAAAAGTCATTTCCTGCTAATTTGTCTAAGACCTGATCTATGAATGACAAAGGGAAGTGATCTTTCCTAGTGGCTTTATTTAGTTTTCTATAGTCCATACAGATTCGCCAACCCGTGACAGTTCGTGTAGAATTAATTCACTATTTTCATTTTTAACTACAGTCATTCCTCATTTCTTTGGAACGCATTGCACTGGTGAAACCCAAGCACTATCCGAGATAGGGTATATAATTCCTGCGTCTAGCCATTTAATAATTTCTTTTTTGTACAACTTCTTTCATGGGTGGGCTTAAACGACGCTGATGTTCTACCGATCCTCTAAATGACTCCTCTAAGAGTATTTTATGCATGCACAAGGAAGGGCTTATTCCCCTTATATCTGCAATGGTCCAACCGATAGCTAGCTTATATTATTTTAATAAATTAATCAATTTATTATATTGTTCAGGAAGCAACTTGGAGTTAACTATAATAGGCAAAGTGTCATTATCTCCTAGATATGCATAGATGAGATGATCCGGAAGAGGTTTCAGTTCTAGCGTTGGTGGATTTATAATGGAAGGCTTATCCACTAGTGATTTTTTTGGCATTTCTAGTGGTTCCGGTTTACGGAAAAATGTAGATGGTCCTTTAAGGACTTGTAAACATTCATGAACGTCCTCCTCATCATCAGATAACTCCTCATTTGTTAACACACGTATCAGCGTTTTATCTTGACTACTTAAATTAAATTTCAAATCATAATCACAGATTGATATACTTCGAACATCCTCCATTTCATCTTCTTTCATATGAGGATACTTCATAGCTTTGAGCACATTGAAAGTAATATGCTCATCATTGACTCTCATCGTCAATTCGCCTTTATGCACATCTATTAAGGTTCTTCCGATTGCTAAAAATGGTCTACCTACGATGATGGGAACTTTCTTGTCCTCCTCCATATCTAAAACAACAAAATCTGCAGGGAAAATGAACTTATCCACCTTTATTAGTACATCCTCAATAATCCCCTTCGGAAAAGCAAGCGTCTTATCGGCTAATTGCAAAGTAAGCGATGTCCTTGTAATATCACCTAATCCCAACTTCTTATAAATAGAAAGAGGCATTAAGTTAATACTTGCCCCTAGATCACACAATGCATTTCCCTCAAATTGAAACCCAATGGAGCATGGTATGGTAAAACTTCCCGGATCTTTTAATTTCGGGGGAAGTTTCTTTTGAAGGATTGCGCTGCACTCATGAGTAAGTGCAACCGTTTCATTTACTCCAAATTTTCTCTTTTTAGTAAGGATATCTTTCATGAATTTAACGTAGCTGGTCATTTGTTCTAGGGCTTCTGCAAATGGAATATTAATTTGCAATTTCTTGAATATTTCTAAGAATTTTTGAAATTGGTGATCTAACTTGCTTTTTCTTAACCTTTGAGGAAAAGGTGGTGGAGGGTATACAATTTCACTTTCTTTCTTCTTTAGAGATTCGAATTTAGTTTCCATCTTATTCTCCCCTACTATCTCTACTTCATCTTTGTCCTTACCGTTACTCTTAGGTGTTGGTCCTTCATTTGACTTACTAAGAATCACACTCTCTAAATTATTTTCATCCTTACTCTTCTTGGTTTGTTCCTTAACGTGACTCTTTTCCACTCCGTAACACTACCGCTTTACATTGTTGATTATCCCCTTTAGGATTATGGGTTGTATCGGCTGGAAGTGTTCCTTGGGGTCTAAGGTTCAATGCATTAGCAATTTGACCTAGTTGAGATTCTATTATGCGTAGTGATCCCTCTAAGCTAGACACACGTGTGTCACTCTTTTGCATGGATTCAATGATAAAATCATCTGTTAGTTTCCTAGGTGCTCCTTGTTGAATGACATTATGGTTTTGGTTAGGATTAGAATTTGAATTGAATAAATGTGTAGGAGTCATTCCAGAATTATTTTTCCATGAAAAGTTTGGATGATTTCGCCATTCTGGGTTGTAATTATTTGAGAATGCATTGTTGTGTGGCCTATGTTGCCCACTAATATAATTAGCTTCCTCGTTATGGCTAATAAGTTGCTCTACAGTGAGAGAAGGATTCATGATAGGCAAGGGATTAAATATGCTATTTACTTGGGGAGTCATGTGAGTTTGGTTTAAATTTAAAGCATCTAATCTCTTGTTCATTGAATTAAACTGTGCGGTCATTTGGGCCGCAAAAGAAGTGAATTGATCGACTTGATATAAACCGGCAGTAGAGGTTGTCGATTGTCGGTCAATTGAGTGATAGTTATTGGAAGACAAATCCTCTCGTATCGAGTAAGCATCCTCGGGATACTTATTCATCAAAGATCCTCCCGCAGCTCCATCCTCTTGAATCATAGTGGAAGTCTGGAGGCCATTGTAGAATGTACACACCTGTTGATGGATAGCTAAGCCATGGTGAGGACACTTCCGCAATAATTCTTTGAAACGTTCCCACGCGTCATAAAGTGTTTCACCATTAATTTGCATAAATGTGGATATGTCTCGCATAAGCTTGGCCGTTTTAGATAGAGGGAAGTACTTAGCTAAGAATTTTTCCACTAGCGATGTCCAAGTTGTGATAGACGCATTAGGCATAGAGTTCAACCAATCTTTTGCTTTACCTTCTAATGAGGAAGGGAACAGGCGTAGCCTAATAGCTTCATCCGACGCATCGTTAATCTTGAATGTATCACAGATTTCTGTGAAGGTTCTTAAATGTGAGTTGGGGTCTTCGTGATTTAGTCCACCAAATTTATTATTTTGAACTAAGTGCATAGCAGTAGGATCTATTTTGAAGTTATTAGCTTCAATGGAAGGTCTAGCTATACTAAATTGGACTCCCCCTCTATAAGGCATGTTATAATCGCGACAAGTTCTTCTATTTCTATTTTGGTGTCCGTTATGTTCTACTTGTCCTTCTAGGTCTTGACCTTCCTGATGAACTTCATCATCAGCGTTTTGACCATTTTGATCCATTACAAGTTGATCAGTGTGGCCCAACCTAAGTGACTTTCGATTTTGTCTACAAGTACGTTCTATTTCAGAGTTTAATAGAATTAGTTCTACGGAACGATACCTGGACATACACCACAAAATAATAGATAATAATAATAACAACAGATAAACAAATAAACTAAAATTAAAACTTGGGCTCCAAATACTAAGAGTCACCAATATTGCAAGATAAACACTAAATTTGTCGCACCTCCCCGACAATGGCGCCAAAACTTGTTATGCCCGAAAACGGTTGCGTATTTTGTATGCAAGTGCACGTGCTGGTTCAAGTAATATAATGTGAGTTAAATATCGTTCACAGGGAGAGGTGTTAAACTCAGTGCTCGCAAATACCAGTTAAATCTTTTCTTTAAATCCAAGTCAACCGAATACCAAGATTTCAATTATAAGAGAAAATTATAAGTAGAATATTCTAATTAAAATAACTATAAACCTTTGCGAAAAATACTCTTTTAACGATTATGGGGAATAATCTCGTGTTGTGATTTCCTAGATCTAGTGCAATGATTTGTTAAATGAAACTTCATGAAAACTGCGTGGTGAAATGATCTTGCAACGATTTTAATTTAGAAAACCGTATCTCTCGATATCGGGTTTCCCTAATCCCTTATCTACTCTGTCATCTCTAACTCGAGTGAAATAAAGAACCGCATACAAAATAAAAACCTATGTTGCTAACGCCAAGGGGAAATCTCTTTCTCCCTTCAAACATTATATCGAACTTATGATACCCTTACGCAACTCATCTCTCGAATTATGAAGCGCAGTAGAAAAGCGAAACATTGGCCAAAAGTTCCAAAATAAAGATCATAAGAACAATAAAAATCATTCACCAAACATCCACAAAGGAAAATTAAAGCATAGGTATCATTACACAATAAATAGTACTCTCACAACACAAGATTGCAGGAATTAGTTCATGCTTGATGGCGAAGAACAAAATAAAGGATAGATCTTACTAAACATGATGTAAATCAAGTAAATCTTCCCTTCTTCAGTGATTTGACAGCGTTTCCTACAACCCGGACGCAGATTCTGGACTGGTTTCCTCTCACTGCAGTTCTCCTTCTTCCTTCCCTCTAAAATTCTCCGAATACTCCCGAAAAGATCCCTTTTAATGGCCGAAAATTTGCTATTAAATATTCCCCTTTTCTCGCTCCAGGCGGGGCCCACTTTGGGTAAGTTTTAATTGCTGAAAAGATGCCTCGTTTCCATCCGTAACCGCCGAAATCAAATTAATTTCGGATCTGAAAATTCTGTAACTGCTGACAAGTTATAACTTTTCGGCAGAAATGTTGCACCTTTTTAAAATTTGGAATTCTGCTTCTTAAAACTGCCAGCTATGTTATAACATTTTTTAGATTATGTTACAACATATTCCCCCTTTTTCAACAACAATTAGCCTTCGATCCTTGACTCGATTTCTTCACAAATCCTATCATAAAAACGTTCAAAACTAAACGTAATAATCATTTTAACTCCAAATAACAATATATTTGAATTTAAATACTTTTCATTCATAATTATCATAAAACATAAACAAATAGGGTAAAATTAAGATGAAAGTGAACTTCTTTTTGAGAAGTTATCAATACATTTGGTTTCCCGCCCTTTAGATGTTCATAAGGTGTTTTACGATGGTTCTTGTTGATTAGTGCTCTGTTTTGCACGTAATAATCAGTGTTGACGGCTTCTGCCTAGAAATATTCTGGAAGAGAAGAGACATTCAACATTGTTCTGCTTGCCTCTATGAGTGTTCTATTCTTTCTCTCAGCAACTCCATTTTGTGGAGTACGAGGAGATGAAAACTCATGAAAGATACCTAAGTTTTCACAAAACTCTGTCATAGCCCCAGACTTGAATTCTGTTCCGTGATCACTTATGATTTTGACTACGGAGTAGTTTAGTTCATTCTGGATTTGCCTAACAAAGTTAGTGAAAGAGTCAAAGTATCTGACTTGTGTTTCAGAAAGAATACCCAAGCAAAACGTGAGTAGTCATCAACAATAACCAAGGTGTAAGCTTTACCTACTAAACTCCTAACTGGCATGGGACCAAATATATCCATATGGAACAGATATAAGCATTTGATATAAGCATTTGATATAAGCATTTGATAGAATCTTTGCCCATTTGGCATGCATGACAAGGTTTCTCTTTAATGCACTTAACATCAGGTGCATCACGCACTAAGTTGTGAGAAAATAACATATTTATAGTTTTGAAATTAATATGTGTCAGTCTCTTGTGCCATTGGTCACAAAGAGATGCACTATCTTTTGCTAAAAACATATTAGTGTAGAAGAATCTAAATATAGAAAATTCAAGCAGAAATATTTTTACTCCGAGTGCCTGTTAAAATAGTTTCTGACGTATTAGACAACTTTATCAGGCACTTGTACTTGTAGAACTCAACCATATAGCCTTTGTCACATAATTGACTTATGCTAATAAGATTATATTATAATCCCTTAACATAAGCTACTTCTGTGAAAGAGACTATACCGTTGGTAATCATATCGTAGCCTTTTGTGATTCCCGATCAGATCCACCAAAGATGACCTTTGGACCATCCTTGATTGGGGTGTAATTTTGCAATATGCTTCTTATTCCGGTCATGTGCCGCGAACATCCACTGTCCAAATACCAGATAGGCGTGTTGTTGGCCTTTGGACATACCTGCAATCAATAATCAGTTGACCTTAAGAACCCAAAGAGATTTGGGTCCTTGGCTTCTTGTTAGACGACTTCCACTTGGAGTGTTAATATTGCGAGTGGTCGTCCTTGCATTATTAACTAGTGGAGTCCTAAAATTCATTGGATTAAACCAAGAATCTATGGCGAAGTGACCAACTTTGCCACATCACCAACAGTCGAATCTATTGTACCTTCTTTTCCTCTCCTGCTTAACTCTTTGAACGGGGGGGGGGGGGGGGGGGGGGGGGGGGGGGGGCTACCGACTTGGAAGTAGAAGCCTCGTGATTGCAATAAACACATGGCTCCTTCTCAAGTGGTTTTATAGCATGAGGTTTGACTTTTGGTGCTTTCTTAACTGACGGTCCATGCACGAATGAACCATAGTCCTTGAGAACTATCTCTTCATAAGGAGCTTTGAGAGCAGTCATTCTGAAGTTTTGGGGATGACTCCATCCTTGGTTACTTTTATTCGACTCAACGTGAGTTGGTCTCGTAAAGTGACCATAAGATGTTTCAAAGTCATAAGTGTTTCTCCGAAAAAATACCTTCTTGAAGGAAGGTTGACTTTGATTCACCTTACCCTTACCCTTAACGACCCTTCTCTTAGCAGCCTTACTTTTCTCGGTCTCGTGAACGATACCGTTACCCTTCGCAGAAGCTGAAAAATTATTAATAAGAGGAAGGATGGTCTTTGGTTTGGAGAAGCTTTCTACTAGCTTCCACTCAACCACTAGCTTCCCTTCCAACTCATTTATGGATTTCTCCTTCAGCATTACAAGTTCAGTAAGGCTTTTGAGTTCGTCTTTCAAGAGTTCGACTTCATCTCTGAAGGGAATTAATTTTTAAATTTCTTCCCTCAGATCCTATTCCACGGCCTTGAGAGACGCAATCTCTTTGGCTTGATATTTAACCGCCTTGCAACATCTGTTAAATAAATTTAATAAAGCTTGGCATTGAACCATTAATTCTAATTCCTCCTCAAAAGTGTAGCCTTCATTCGTATTGGATTTAACTTCAGACTCAGATAAAGGAGTGTGAGAGTTTACTTTCCCCTCATAAGGGGTGTCGTAGTTTTTCTCGTCAGTTTGTGCCATAAGCCCGAAGTAGGCTTCTTCATCTGAGCTTGACTCGTCTGAGTCGTGTCGCTCAGAGTTTAAACTTCTTAGCCAAGAAGCACTTTTCCTCCTTATTTTTGAAGGATTTCTTTTCTTCCTTTCTTGATCCTT